>JAPYZE010002557.1:0-24920 GCA_030522805.1 Leptomastidea abnormis
TTGGGAAGTACCCATGGAACTTTTTGGAATGGAAATCGAATAAAACCAAAATATTATGTGCGTATTCATGCTGGCCATATGATCAGATTTGGCTGCAGTCAAAGGAAATTTATTTTGCAAGCTCCATGTGATGATGAAGAACCAGAATCAGAGTATTCTGTTACAGAATTAAAAGAAATGAGGAGAATGGAACTTGAAGAGAGAGAAAGACAAGAAAAGCAACGTTTACTTGAACAAGAAGAAGAAGAAAGGCTGAGGAAAGAAAAAGAAGAAACTGAAGGTATTGACTGGGGAATGGGAGAAGATGCTGATGAAGAAACTGATTTAACAGAAAATCCTTATGCTCAAACAAATAATGAAGAATTATTTTTGGATGATCCTAAGAAAACTTTACGTGGTTGGTTTGAAAGAGAAGGCTTAGATATGCAATATGAAACTGAAGATAAGGGTATAGGAAGATTTTTATGTTGGATTGAGTGAGTTAAAAAATTATTCAATAAATTATTATATTCATTTTTTAAAAAATATTTATAATGACTTTATAATAATTTTTAAAATATATTATAGCTTACCTATAGACACTGCTGCAGGCAGAACTGTTAGAGCAGAAGCATTAGTGACTGGAAAAAAGAAAGAGGCAGTTGTTCAATGTGCATTAGAAGCATGCAGAATTTTAGATAGACATGGCTTATTGAGACAAGCTAATCATGGTAAATAGTAAATTTAAAATCAAATTTTAGCTTATTATAGCTGTTTATAAATATTTAAATTTTACATGTATTATATTAAAATTGCAGAAGCTCGAAAAAGAAAAACTCGAAATTGGGAAGATGAAGATTTCTATGACTCAGATGAAGATAATTTCTTGGATAGAACTGGAACAGTAGAGAAAAAGCGAGAACAAAGAATGAGAATGGCTGGAAAATTAGAAACAAAAGCAGAAACTTATGATTCATTAGTAATTAATTACTTTATTCAACTTTAGATTTATATTTGTTAGTTTTTGTTAAGATTTTTTTAACAATTTTTTTTTATTTTTAGCTTGAAAAACATTCAAAAGTAGTGGAAAAAATACAACATATAGAAAATGTATTGGCTCTGCAAAAATTGAAACGTGAAGAAGCAGACAATTCAAATGAAGATGCCTTGGATGCATTTATGTCTTCATTAGATTCATCAACCCTTGATAAAACTGAAACTAGAAAAATGAAGATAGACCTTATAAATCTTCGTAAAGAAGAGTTACAATTGTTAAAATTGATAAATATAGCAAAACCAGCAAATTTACCACCCTTAAAACCGTAATTGTTTTATTAAAAATTTATTTTATCTTATATAATACAATTTTTTTTCACATAAAATTTACATAAAAATTTGTTTTCTAGTGTATCTGTGTCCATTAAAAAATCAGAAGAGGATATAAAGCCTTTGCAAAATGTCATTGGTCATAGGAAAAAGTTGAAATCTACACTTGAGGTAAGATGTTATTAAATTTTGATATACACTTTTATTTCAATAAATCATGGCATACACATTATTTGAATTAAATTTATAAAAATATTTTTTTTTAAAGAAAACTGAAACTGTATCAAAACCAGATGATAATGTAAAAAGAGAGAAAAATGAGGATGTAATGAATGAAATTAAAACTAAAGTAGAAGACACTGAAGAGAATGACAAAGAAAGTGAATGTACTGCAGATTTTAAAGATGAAAAGAATGAAAGGCTCTCTTCTAAAAATCAAACTTTAGAAATTGAATCAAAAGAAGATAAAACTAAAAATGATATTGAAGAGAGTGATGAACTTGAAAAAGATAATGTGAGGAAAAAGAAAAAAAATGCTAAAAGAATTCAACAAAAGGCAGAAAAAGCAGAAAGAGAATTGAAGAAAGGTTATGACGATGATGAATTTAGAGAAGATTATAGCATGTGGGTACCTCCACAAAACCAAAGTGGTGATGGAAAAACCAGTCTTAATGAAAAATTTGGTTATTAAGTTTATGTTACGTGTATTATAGTAACTATTTTACTATAAGAAATGCTGAAAATACTTTTTCTTTTTATAAGTCAACTGAAATACTGTTATATTATTTTTATTAATAATTAAAATTGCATTTCATCAGTTCTTATACATTAATTGTAAATTATTTGAATGCGCTATTTGTTATTGTACATAATTTAAAATATGCTATTTTTTAGAATAGCTACATTATAAATATATATTATGCAAAAAATAAAATTAATTTTTTTACATTAATTTGTTTCTTTTTTATAAAAAAAAAACTTGATATAAATAGTTAATATGCTTTTAATAAAAAACCAAATATTTAAATACCGCACACGCCCATTCGAATACTGTTCGAATTTCGATTTATATCGAACTGTAACGTTAAAAAATGTGGCTTAGTCGCTATCTTCACGCAATAGTGGCAGCATAGCTGCGTAGGTGTAGTCTGCAACTTCTATACAGAGACAATACGTAAATACAAATTAGACGCGTGGAAGTTTTTATATACGGTAGAATTAACGTGAACTATCACGTTCTAGTAGTTTCTGCAAAAACTGTCGTTTAGCAAAATTCGTCGTGGATAATAATGGAAGACGAAATAATAATGGAAGAAGATGAAGACAGTGGTTTCAATTGGGAGATTAAACCACCATATCATAAATTTGGTAAGTTTGAGAAAGTTTTTGGGAATTTGCATTTTTCCTAACGTAAAAGGCATGATTCATTGATTGACATGACTCATTCCTTGATTATCAAAAATTGATTGCTTTAAAAATTTTTGATATAATGGCTTATTTTAATTATTTAATTTTGATTTTCGTTTTTCTTTATTCATTAGTTTTTGGAGTAATAAAATCAATAGGATGGTACATCGTTGCAATATTTGTTGTTTTGATATACACATGGCCTCGGGTAAAGAAGATATTAAAAAGTTGGAAAAAGAAAAGAGATGATATGGAATATGATGTCAAATATCACAAAGGTGAAATTTTTGAATTGTAATGTTAAAACAAGTGTAATGAATTTTTATTTATTATAAAATAATAATTTTGTAGATGTAGAATTCAATACTCAACGGCTTATAGCTACTCAACAAGCTAGAGAAAGGATGCAGGAAAAATACTTAAGAGATCGAGAAATAGCTCTTCAAAAAGAAGAAGAGGTATATTTATTTTAGATAATAATATATGCTAATAATTTTATATTATAAATATTGAAACATTATATTAATTGAAAATACTGCAATTTTCAGAAGAGAGAAAGAAAAAGGCAAGAGATGCTACTATCATATAATCAAAGTTGTGGTTATCCCTTAACTGATGGGTCGTCAAGTGATGATCCAACACCATCAACTTCAAAGCCAAAATTGAAGCCAGGTAACTTTAATAGCACCAACTTTATTTATCTATTTTAATAATAATAATAATCATAGTTTCAATGAATAATATATTTGTTTTTAATTTTAGATTTTAATCCTTTGATGGGTGCTGGTACAAGTGGCAGATACATTCCACCAAGACGATCTCGTTGTGGTAATGGAGGATGTGGATAATTTTTTATATACAAGGAAAGATTTATTAATCATAAAAATTGAATTTCTGAAAAAAAAACTGATTCTGGTATGATTATTTAGCTTTACATAACTACTTTAAATATCTTGTCTTCAACTGTAAATATTTTAATTTGTAAAGCAGTGATAAAGAATAATTTATGGGTTTTAATTAATCACAAAATTTTTGGGTGTTTCAAAAACAAAATTTGATTAAATAATTGTTTATATATTTACTGAAATTTATTATTAAACATCAATCAATAATAATGATTTGATTTAATTCTTTATTTTTATACTGTAAAAAATTTATGATGCATATTAACCGAAACAGACGAAGTCTTGCAGATTTTCCCGCACAGTGGTATGCGTTGTTTTATCAGATTAAGCAGTGCAAGTTCCGCGCTATTCTTGCCAGTGCACACCGCAGTGGGTAGGCCTGTAAGCCTTTGAGAATTTTTAATATGTTTATAATATTTAAAATATGTTAGTATTACTTGTGATTTAAAGTTACTACATATTTTGTCCTGTACTAATTGTTAAATTGTATAGAGTCATAATTTATTATTGCTAGCACTTAAACTTTTGTGAATATTATTTTACACAAATCAAGAGTACATAAAATTCATAAAAAAGTTTTTATATTAATTGTATATATTTATAAATATTCAAATTTTTCATAAAAATATTGGAATAAGGTAGTTCATGGATTACTAAATAAAATATAATTGTTTTTTTTTAACATTACTTTTATTAATCATTATCAGTATATAATATGTTGTATTATACGTACGTAGTATTCGACAATAGTGATTGTTATGGATTATCTACAGTCATGTTTTTTTGCGTCTTCAACAATATTTAGTATTGTTTAGTTCCATTATAGTTTAATCAAGTTATATTTGCGCTTTACGTTCTTTACTCTCTTCACCATTGTCGATCACCCATTATTTAGTAATAAATAAATTGATATACCCTATATAAACATACAGCTCTTCCATTTCCCTTCAACTTCCTTATCGTTCATTTCGCGCTTGTATTTACAAATCGTAAAAAGATAATATAATCTAAACAAATTGTCTTGTCAGCTTTAATTTTGTCCAACAATTGGACTGTCTTGAACATGATTTTTTTTTCACTTTCTCGTAGTTGAAATACTTGTTTTCGGCACTGTTTTATATTTATTTATTGTTGTTTTCAATAGTTATTGATATGGTTAATTTTCGTTCTTTTTAAAGCTGTTGAAAATTTTTAAGCTTCTTTATTTCCAAGAAGCAATGTTTTATATCGCAGTATCATTTATACACACGTAAAAAATACTTAGCATTAATCTACCTAAATTTTTAAAAATCAACATATTACAGCAAATTTAGACAAAGTTAAACAAATTATTATTAAATAAAAAAATGTCAAATAAATAGGCTTGTAGCAAAAAAACTCATGATTTATTTTTTGTTTTGCAAGAAAAGTGTTTGATGAACAAATCAACAAAATATAAGGGTATATAATATAATTACTGGCCTTTTAGCTGTACAATCGCCAAAAATTAAAAAAAAAAATTATAATTTTACAAGGGATTTTTCAATTATTACAGATATACTTTTTAGACTTCACTATAAAAATCAATTTACATTTAGGGTATCAATATTAATATTTTCTAATTTTAATAGGACCAGTTATGTACGTATTTTTGTCAGCTTTTTAACACATGCATCCTCTAATATTTTAATTTCTTTTCTTTATTTTTTTACTTTTATATGTTTTTTTTTTATTTATACAAATGTACGTTTGAGCGTCGTGACTTGTATTTGTGAGTGAATATGTGTGCGCTGACTAATAAATGAGCTTATATGTTTACATGAATCTTACCCTTGCTCTATTAGCAGGGAAGCCAAAAAAAATTCTAGTAATTTTTATGTATAAATTTGAGAGAAAAACAGTGATCAATACAAGTCGTCATTCAATTTATCAGGGATAGGAAATTATAAAAATAATGTTATTTTGCAGTTTTACACGACGGCTTGATTGATCATGTGTTTTTCGTAACGTTAAAAAAAAGTATATAATTTTACAATCCTGAATCAAAACATTTACAGGAAAAATTCCAAACGATGAACTTATAAACTAGGATTTACGTAGATGCAGTTAGGCTCGTTGCCTATACTTCTAGTTAGGCTCTTATCAGAAATTCTAAAAAATCTGTCATATCTACATTTATGCTTGACATTATATCGCAGTCTTATCTAAATACAGTGTTTTACAACGTTTAATTTTTTCGGTTAATTTTGTTCTAACGTTTGTCTTTTATTCTAATGTATCAAGATTTTATCTAAGTGTTTATAGTTAGTTAATTGGATGGATCTTTTATAAATTTACAAACGAAAAATTAATTGTTTAGGCTAAAAAAATGTTATTGTATATGCAATGAAATCAATTAATTTTTTTACACATAAATATAACAATCAAATATTATACAATTATTAAATAAATCAAATTAATAAGTTCATCATTTCTTAGTCATGTGTATATAATAAAATCCATATTGATGTTTCAATAATGTGTGCGCTCTGAAATGTTGCGCTTTGTAAAAAAAAAAATGCAGCAAATTTTTCAAACTGGCAGTGCTGTGATATCAGCAGTGTTCGTTTTTAGTATTATAGTCTTTTTCAAGATCTCACGTGTAAATCGTGACAACGTTATATCTAATTTATTTATTTTTTTACTATGTATACTTCCAGTAAGACGTTGTACACGTTATGTTCTTCGAAAAATCGTTTGATCACCTAATATATACGTATCATTAATAACATTATATTTGAGCAGTTAAATAACTTTCACGTTATTTGTCTAATGTCTATTTTTATCGAATCCATCTATATTCAGCTATGCTGATTAAACATAATTTATTCATTGCTGATTGAGTAATAACCGATGTATCAAAGATTCGATAGTCTTTGTTATACTTAAAGTTAAACAGTTTTTAAAAACATCGCAAAAATTGCTTGTGCTTTCTGTATATATTTTCTTTCGAGTAAAAAATTAAATTGTACAATTGAAATTAAATAATAGGTTCATTGAACTATATATTATCGGCAGTTGCGAAAGTCAACGTGTTTTTCTTAGAAAAGAATAAGAAAAAGCATTTATTACATGATTTAATTGTTATGCCTTGTTATCGTCATAGTAACAACAAATGGTAGAATAAATTGGCTATAGAACTTTAACGAGAAACAATATTTGTTGTGAACTATAATATTACGATGGAAGGGCGCGCTCTTATATAACTAATCTATATTTATACTGTACATCAACTTGATTAAATGAAAAATATTTCGCTCGGCAAAGCTCTTACATGGCATCATTCGAGCATTTGTTCATCTGTAACTCAGAATAGCAAAATTGCTCCTTTCTCATTTTAATATGCGCATATGAACTTGAAAGCATTAAAAACGTAATTATAGCTTACGTTTTGTCTTTAATAGTTAAATGCATATTCACATATTTAACTTGTAATAACCTTCGACAATTAATCCTAGCACGTTTTTTTTTTCGACAATCGTTTAAATTCCTATTACATATCCCTTACTATCTAAGTTCGCATGTATATATAATTATGTATGTATATATAACGTAAATTAATATCTAATGACTATATTCATTTTTTTTCTCTCTCGTTTACTGTACAATGTTTACAAAAAAATCATCTGATATGATTATACACCTTATACGCCTTAATCGCATACCCGTTTATTATTTCGCTATAATAATAATATGAATAAGTATTAAGTAGGTTTTTCAAGTCTGGAAGAAAACTTACAGAAGGTTTTTGTCATTTGCTTTTTTATACGAAATATTCGTATGTCGCCTGTTAAAAAATATTTTAGGAACGTTTATATCGAAAATAATATTTATCCATTTTAGCGACGTAAATGTCGAGATGTTTATCTTCAATTAGTCGCCTGAGGTGTTGAATTAGAAAACCGACGCGTTGGCGAAAACGAACAATTCTTTTTTTTCTTCTTTATTTTTTTTTAACGTGTTTGTAAGAAATAACAACGGTTTACAGAATATCAACATTTACAAAGCGAGTCACGCGTACAATTCGGCAACTTTTCAATTTCACAAATTGCCACGAATTCTCGCGTAAGACGTATATATTTCATCGTGTTTATGTATGTGTATTTATATAAAAATGAGAATTCCGGTGTCAGATCTTTTATCCTTACAAAATTTTCCTTTCCATCTCGCTCGAATAATCGAACCTTTACGATTTTATATTTTTATAACTTTCCTCTCAATATTCACTTACGAGATTCAATTGAAAGCCCTAACACATTATAAGTTAATACACATACGCCAAATCAAATTTATGGCCAAGTTGATTTTGCGTTTAAAAAATATTATATCTCGCGTTAATTCCGAGAATGAAAAAAAAAAGATCGCAAATCATCATTTATTTACAATGAGTATTACTTTTCCTTTTTTTTCCGTCGCATCCTTTCCTCTTATCTTCACATAATATTCCATCCTTAAAAGAATAATCTTTTCGACAATCTAAGCGTTTGAATATTTAACGCTTTCCGAATGCGGCGGATATTGATCAGTCGAGAGTCATCAAGGCTTGCGCATTTAATAGACAAGTTTAACTGTCACGATGGTCACTTAGACGACTCATTTCGGAGGTGTTGCTGGCGTTGTTACTCATGTTGACCAAGCTGTTGAGTTTATTGTAACGTTGGCTGCTGGAGCTGCCTATCGAATTCGTAGCTGATGAATTATGTTGCGGGTAAACGCCGGATCTTGTAAAACTAGGCACCTTATCTAGAATACAATTAATTTGCATTTATTAATATAATTCTAAAAAAAAATGAAAATATCAAAATATATATTAGTGCAATTTAAAATTTACCTTTGCGGTTGTGCCTAAGTCGATCTTGAGAATTAAGGGACGGACAAGGTCTCTGGGGAATGCAAGAGTAATTGCTATCGGTACTATAGGTAGGTGATGTTGAACGATTTCTTCGGCGTGGACTTCGATTGTTACGTGTACGCGAGTTACTTGTTGAACGATTGTTGGTGTGATTGTTACATGAATTCGTATTAAGTTGGACTTGCGGTGCAAATTGATTGTTGTAATCCATAGTATCGGCATAAAGATAGCTCGACTCGGAGCACGAGCAGCACATGTCCGAGTGAGTATTTGAATCACATGATTTACGATCCCAATCGTCATTTTCCGGCTGATAAATGTTATCGTTGCGGAACATATCACCGTTTAGCCTGAAATTATCCTTATTCTGATTGTTCAATAAACCATTCTGATGTCCATAGATCAACGAGCCACTCTCGTATTCGTTTTCTTGAGCTTTGTAGGCGTCGTAATGATTGAAGTTCTGGGGAAACGATGGCACTGGAGGTGGATTAGTCTGGGGTGGTAAGCTGGTGTACCTTGGCGTTTGTTGTTGTTGTTGTTGCTGCTGTTGACCTGATGTCTCGCCCCAGGGTGTTGGAGAGGAAGAGAATCCGTTACCTCCAACTCTGACCGGTGGAGTAGGTGGACTGTGAGACTTGTTGGTTGAGCCACAGTCCAGGCCATTCTGAGTGGCACTACGCTTGCCCAAATGCGGGCTGAAAGCCGCACCCTGCTGCTGTTGCACTCGGCTTGAAAGCGAGTTGGTGGTTGGTGGTGGATGCTCTGGAGGTGGTGGAAGCATATCGCACCAGTTAGGCAGTGTATTTTGCTGTGGTTCTTGTTGCTGTAGCGAGCGGTAGTTAGGACGACGCTGTTGATGCTCGTTGTTCTCATCGGTGTATACGCTACTCGCGTTGTCGCTGCTAGGAGACATTGTCGATTTGTTGTGGTCCTGAGCCGACTCTAGACTCGAATAGTCTGGTTTGACGCAGGAATCACTGGAGTTGGATTTCTGACCGCTGGTCTCCATGGAGTCCGGGCTGCGATTTGCCACGCATAGAGTAGTCGTAGCATAAGGTTCAGGTGGTGCTGATGGCTTGCGCGTATTGTAAAAAGTCGTGAGATTGACTTCGGCGTAATCAGATCCGGTCATGCTTACTATACCAGGACCCATCATGTGATTATTGAGCAACTTGGTTTCACAGTCTTTATCACCAGAACTTTGTAAAGTATTAGTTGGTCGCCAGCCACGTTCCAGCCATAGAGTATCCTTGTTCAGCTGGCATATGTCGTTAGCCGTGCCAACCGGTACGTTAAGATGACCAAGCTGTTTGCTCAGTGCTTGGCGACGTTTCACGTAGTAGGCACCAACGACTGCAGCTACGACACTGAACAGTACTAATACCATGAGAATGACGAACCAGGTTTCTCTTAAAATCGAGTCATTGTGACTTGGATCTAAACGAGGTGGATGCTGATTCAATTGACTTGGATCCATGTTGAGAAGAGCTGGACTGGAATATGGTCCAGGTCCAAGCATGGTTGTACCAGCTACGCGGGCAGTATATAATCCACCGCTTGCCAGGCTATTTATAATCACAGATGTCGTCGATGCGTTTAATGACATTTGACCAAGTATTTTATTACTGCTGTTGCTCTTTATTTGAATCTGTTAAAAATAGAAGAAAAAAAATAAATTTTCGAAAATTTATATAATTAATATAAAAATATAAATTAAAATAAAATTAAAATTACCCTGTATCCAGTTAGCTGTCCATTATGATGATTCTTCAACGGTGGTGACCATCTAACGAAGGCCGATGTCGAATTAATCATACCAACATGAACATCCTGCGGAGGACTTGAAGGTACATCTTCCAATGTCATGGCAAGTTTGACATTACTAGGTCGACCTTCAATTGTTTTATAGAATGGTACAAGGAAGAATTCATAACGGGTGTATTTTTTCAAACTGGTAAGCACGTAGCTAGTAGCTCCAGCGTTCATAACGGTAACCATTTGGTATTCTGGTGGTTTATCCGACATTTCACGATAACGAATGTATAAACCATCGACGTAATCTGGTGCACCAAGTATCTAAAAAATTTATATTGAAAAAATACATACTATTATACATTTATATATAAAAAATTTATTTTGTTTTATTTAATGCAAGGTAATACACTTACATCCCAAATGATTTTGACACTCGTACTGCTAAGAGGAATAACTTCTCTAAGTTGAAGAATATCGCTGTTCAAACGATTACGTGCACGAATCAATTCGGTTTGAGGTACAGTATGATGATCGACACTCAACGTATGAGCTACATCCGATAATGGACCAGGTAGTGATAAACCGTGACTATTTTCCGCTCTTACCAGAAAAACGTAATTCGTATCGGGTTTCAAATCTGTCACCTGCATAAGCAATTGAATTATTAGTAAAATAAAAAAGATTTTCATCTATCATTAAATAAAAAAAAAAAATTGTGTATTTTCTTACCGTATAAGTATCCTCGCTAATACCACTAGCAGCAACAACCCATCCGGTATTAAGATTACTGCTAAAGTACTCAACGTGATATCCAATAATTTTACTCGCACCTTCGTGTCCTGGGCTCCAAGTGATTGTCACAGCATTTCTAGTAGTATTAACAATCCTAGGCTTGCTTGGATTTTGCGGACGTTCGCTTATGTCTGGTGTACGATGCAAAGTTGTTGATGGACTAACTGTAAGAGCAGCTGACCAGGAGGTATTGCCAGATTCGGACGAGGCAATACAGGTGTAGAGGCCAGTATCGCTATTTTGTAGTTCCTCGATGAATAGAGTACCATTGCTTGCCATTGTTATACGACTACCTAGCTGTACCAACTGGCCGTCTTTGTGCCAATTTATTTTTGGCTTTGGCGTACCAACAGCTCGACAAGGCAATGTGGCTGCAGTCTTTATTGGCAGTGTTTGATTGGCAGGACCTAATTCGATTATTGGTGGTGGTACTTCTTCTGTTGATGTGACCTGTTTTCGAAATTATATTTAAAAATATTAGTAAAATTGATAATTTATGAAAACAAAATTTCAAAACAATATCACAAAAATAAAATTACCGCTAAGAAAACAGTAGCAGTTGTTGCTCCAACTTGGCTAATGGCACTGCATACATAGTGACCCTCGTCTTTACGCATGACCTGCTTAATATGTAGATTACCATCTTCACTGACGCTATAACGATCTTGATAGGAATGGCCTGGAAACATCAGTTCCTGTGATCCCTCGCGTGTCCAAAAAATCGAAGGCGATGGTACACCACGAGCTGCACATGCAAATGTTACGTCTGAGCCTGGACTTGCTGCTTCGTCTTTTGGAAAACTTGTGAATACTGGTCGAGCTAAAAAAAAAAAAAAATAAAAAATTGATTATATTTGATTATTTTGATTTTTTAATTTAAAAAATAATAAAATTTGTTAATATTTAAAAAATAAAATTCTTACAGTGTACAGTAAGTGTAGCACTTGCAGTAATCGCACCAACACCGTTCTCGGCTTCACAAATATAAGTTCCCTGATCCGATGTTGTAACACGTTCTATACGTAAGCTTTTATCATCCAGTATATGGCCTCGACCTATTGGCATTTTACCATCGTGTCTACGCCATAATATTTCTGGTGGTGGATCACCACCAACTCGACATGCAAATTCTGCAGTCTGATCGATAAGAATTGTTTGATTTGCTGGTGTTTTTAGGAAGTATGGTTTTACTAAAAAAAAAAAAAAATTTTATTTTTATTAGTATTTTGTGATTTATTTAATGTTAAAGAAAATAGAGAAAATTTTTGGGTTGACCTACCATTAACAGTGAGTGTGGCGATAGAAGATTCTCGAACTCCGACTATGTTTGAGGCGATACATTGATATTTTCCTTGATCGGATTGTTTGACATCGGTAATCATTAAGTTACCTCCATCGACCAGTGACATTCTAGAAATAAAAAAAAAAAGTATAATTTTATTTAATGAAAAAAGTTATTGTTGTAAGTAGTCAAAGTCGGATATAGTCGGACACGTTTTTATTTGAAAAATGAATTATTTCTACTTAATTAAAATTTTTTTGCGTAAAATAACGATCATCCTATTATGTCGTAATCGTTAAATTTGTAAATTTATCAAAAATGACAAAAGACAAGAATTTATACGCAAATCATAATATACTCGACTACTTTTAAGCGAATCTCATACAAGAAGCGTCACCAAGAAGTAAAGGGCGTCCCTTTGTAAAAGGAGAAACTCGAGAGCAAGAGAAGAGAAGAGTCAGAGGGTGAAGAAAGGGTTACTATACTAGCACTACTATATACAGTTCAGTACGAGAATTTGGCCAGGAGCGGTAAATCGATATCGCCTTTCCCAATTGTGTCCTCTAATTTATAGTATCAATTAATTTAGAACGCGCTCTCTGCTAAAGGTAACTCTAACTCTCTCTCTTCTTCTCTCTCTCTCTCTCTTGCTTGCTCAGCCCAAAGAAGAACCCGCGTCTCAGCGGAAGCGGATTTCATTTCTATTAGTGACTTTAATTTATTGGCCCCCTTTTCGGATATATAAGGTTTATATATATAGTTATATATTGGATTGAGAATCGATTCAAGGGAAAAACAAAAGAAACTTTGCTGAGTCTTGACGTGTAGAATTATATACATATACCTATAGGTATATATTGAAGGAAAAGGGTTGCATTGGTGGCGGTGTATGAAAGCATCGAGCTAACTTTAATTAGACCAAATTGAAGCTTCATAGACTGCTGGAGGTTTTTAGAGTTGTAATAAGTATGTGTAGCACGAGTCGAGAGACTTTAAAATTTTTATCACCTTTCTTTTTTATTTTTTGATGAACTTGCTTTCTTATATAAAAATCAAAAGGATGTGAGGTAGAAAGAAATGTATAGAAAATTTCAAGTTTGATTTAAAATAGATATTGAATGAGTCTAGTCAAAGTTTACGAAGGTAATTAATAAAGCTATATTCAGACAGTTTGAATAATGTAATTTAAAATTAATTAATTAAATTGAATATTTGTTTTTTTTTTTGTCATTTTTTTTTTATTTGAAATGTCTATCTTGACATCAGTATTGAACAAAGAGTCTACACCCCTCGATCTCTTTATTACGCTTTATCTCCCTTTTTTTTCCCTCTTAACACTCGTTCACGATTATTAGAAACACCAGTTACTCACAAGAGCAAAGCAAAGTCTTTCAAATTCATTTCGTGAAGTATATAGTGGATTGAATGAGAGAAAGCGACGAAAAAGAGAGAGAGAGAGGAAGTGAGAGATAGAGAGTCGATCTCGTTTATAGATTGACTTTCCATGGCAGTTTTTGTTGAAGAAACCTATTAGCAAATTAAACGGACAGGCTTTTACGAAAAGGAACACAAAGGGAAAAAAAAAACTTTTGAAGCTTCACAGTTTGGATGTTTCTTTTTTTAATCTTTTTCTATCTCATCTTTGGCTGCTTATACTCTATATTGCTCATAGCCAAGTTTTTTTCTTTCTCCCTTACTGTTGTACCGATAACAAAACTTTCAACAAGTTTTTTTTTTTTTAAAGATACATTCTAATTTATTTCTCTGATGGTTTATTAAATCTGGGTTAAATTCAATATAATTTAAGTGGTTTGTGTAACATCATTTCTTTTGAATTTTTTTAAATTAAAACAACTTCTGCTATTTTGAATTTGAATATTAAATTATAAATTCATATTTTTTTTCGCGTAAAATGACTTTTGTAATACGGTTTGTAGTACTAGAGATAAAAAATAAAAAAGAATCACTGAAATAATTTAAAAACTTGCGAGATTGTGTTGTACATTAAAATAAAATTAAGTCAAGATATTAAATAAGCAGTTTAAAAACATAAATTAAAACAAAAAAAAGTAGAGATACTAATAAAAATGAAAACATTACTTAATTAAATAACGTATACAGTTGAGTAGTTTATCAAATTAAAAACGTATTTCAAAAAGTTATTTTTTATTATTTAATTCATTATTTCAAAATCCAAAGAAAAAAAAATTGAAATTTGAATCGCGATAGAAACAATTTTAATAAAACCTAAAGAATAGAAAATACAAAACGCAATCATCTTGACATACACCTATTTCTCTACCGAATTAAAAAAGAAAAATAAATAAATAAAAATCTCATTTAGGCACTATAACATACAATCCATCTGTTTTTCTTTTCATAAATAAGCAAATACCAACACATACACATATCCATAGAAAACTAAAAAGAACATTCTCTCTCTCTCCACAAGAAACGAGCGTCAAGATGAGAATTGGAGAACGAGCAAAGAAAATCGTTCCAAGTCCGTTGCGAGAAATGTTAGAAGACGTAAGGATGAGGAGGAGGAAGAAGAAGAAAAGTAGGAAAAGACGAGCAGCAGCAGCACATCGCATCCCCGAGGAGAATATCAAATTCGCAGAACGACGA
Organism: Leptomastidea abnormis; assembly: GCA_030522805.1. NCBI lineage: Eukaryota > Metazoa > Arthropoda > Insecta > Hymenoptera > Encyrtidae > Leptomastidea > Leptomastidea abnormis. The sequence goes on from JAPYZE010002557.1 coordinate 14,948, forward strand.
CGACTACGACACTCCTAACGCTAAGAGGGCAAAAACTCGTTGGAAAAGTGGATGGTATGAGAGGGAGAAGGGGTGTGTCGGGGCAAATATGTTTTCCCGCTAAATCCCAGCGTGAAACGAAAATCCCCGTCTTTAGCCCGGCGGCAATGGTATATATATAGTATATAGGCTGGCTGGGCCAGAAACGAAGACGTATTTCCTGCCGCGTATCTCCAGCTCTCGACGTCGCACTCGTACGTTTCTCTCTCTCTCTCGGGGGGGGGAGAAGCTTGAGATAACGCGAGCCGAAGCGTCGCGGCCGAGAGACAAGAATAATGGGGGGACATCCTTTAGCGGGCATTCTCATGCAAATGCACTGAGTATAGAGGGGAGGGAAGAAAGGGGGGGGGGGTTGGAAGCGCAGATTACGGCCGCTTGTGCGGATTATTCTTTCATTGGTCCCGATTCGTCTCTATCCGTCTCGGACTCTTACCGGCGGCTATTCGAACGAGAGAATTTTAGGGGATGGGGGATAGATCTCACTCTCTGTATACCTCCTCAGCATACACCGTTTATATATACCCTCTCTGTAAAGGTATGTATATACCTATACCTGAAATGTAAGCGCGTCCGTTTTCTCCCTTGGTGACGTTTGGAATAACAATTACGACAAATTTCCCGGAGGGCCGACTATTCGTATGTCCTACTCCTTCTTTTTTTTTCTGTTTTCTCCGTTTTTTTTTTTTTTTTTTTTTCCTTTTTTCTTTTTCTTTTTTTTTTTTTTTTTTTTTTTTTTTTCTTCTTTTTCTTCTGCTTCCTTCCTGGTTTTGAGTGCGCATTCGAAATTTTTCGTATAGCAAAGCGCGAAACCCAAACTCGACTGATAAGACGAATTATGTGTGTTCCCTTCTTCTCGTCAGACATGCGATTTTTTATGAATATATCCCAGATATGAAAAAACACACACACATTTTTTTATTCGTAAGCTACAATTTTTTTTTTGAGTGTACCTACTTTGCATTTTTATTTATGTATCAAAGGGATAAAACGTACGATGAATTAGAGTTCTTTATTTCTTTTTTTTTTGTCGTTATGAAAACGTGAAAATTAATTTACGTATAGGTACAAATTTTCCTTTTTTTTTTTTTGAAGAATACGTATAGAAAAGATATTTGTATTGCCAAAGTAAATATGCTAAATTTATACAAATTATATACTGGATATATACAAAATTTAGATTGAGCTTTTTTCAACTGAAAACACGTTCCAATATAATATATATTCTCGATCTTACAAAAAAGAGAGAAGATTTTCGAAGTTCTCAACGTACACATATCGTCGATACTATAACGTTACCGTCAGCAAAACCAACAACAACAACAACATCAACATCAACAACAAACAAGAAAATAAACAAGCAAGTATAGCAAATGTTCGAAGTCGAAGAGTCAAGAAACAGCAAGAAGCTCGATGTATACCAATACATGTATATAATGTATACACATAACAGATGCAAGTTTCGCGTATCAGCATCGGTTATATCGTCGTCTGCAGTTGTCGTTTACACAACATAGTTTAGTTATATATTGAATGGATGTATGTAAATATACATGTAGAAAATACATAGGAAAGCTTTTTTAAAGTATCAAAAACTCACCGTTTGTTGCTTTCCAAGTCAATGACATGGCCGTTTTTCTTCCACTGAAGTACAGGCTCGGGATGTCCTCGTGGTGGACCACATTCGAGTAATGCTGTACCACCAGCTGCAACTCGAGTGTGTTGTGGTTCTGCGCGAAATTCATCTCGTAGAACTGAAACAATTTATTAATAAGTAGTGAAATTATTTGAATTAAAAATTTTTTTTTTTTTTATTGTAATGAATTTTAAAAGTGAGTTTGTTCCAAGTTATATATTTTATTTTACAACTATTAATAATATAATTTTAAATAAGAAAATTGATTTGTTCTCTTTCAGCCTTTTTGACTTCAATACACTGAAATTATAGCCTTAAAAAATGTTCTATTGTGAGCAAAACGACGATGACAAATGGTAACAAAAGAGTCAGGATAAAAAAAAAAAAAGAAGAAGTATGAAAAAGTAGCCAAGAGCTTACTTGAGAGGCGTATACAATAATGTCAGAGAGAGGGAGAAAGTCAGGCGGCAATTAACTTGCCGTAACTTGGTATATAAGAGAAAGAGAAAGGGAGGGGGCGATGATTTTGCGATTCGCTACCCGTCGTGGCAGATAAGATCGCAGCTGCTGCTGCTGTTGTTGAGATACTCGCAGGAAATATATTTTTTTCGGCTTTAAAAGAAAGGGATAAGAGAAGGAAGGAGGAAGGAAAAGAGAAAGAGGCGTATGTGTATGTATATACATAGCTTTAGGCCGTAAGACTAAAACTCGCACTGACTTTCCGTGAGAACGAGTTCGCAGCAGGCGAGCTGGAGAACAAGATCTAAGGACTTATTGTTCCATGCGTACACTTTATCGTATATAGAGGTATATACTCATCTGGCTTATTATAAAACTGAGAAAAATTACTTGGTCAGATGTTGGGGGTAATATTATGTGCAGGGATATATATTTTATTCGATGCACAAAAGTGAGCAAAATTATTATTTGTTATGTTTGTTAATGGTTACGTATATAATGTGGGTATAGTGGTAGTTTATTTGAGCGTGTAATGATAGTTATTTATATAGAAATGAAAAGAAATATATTGGATATTAAAATTGATTGTTAATACAATAATTTATTTATGATTTTTTTAAATTGATAATTCGGTAGTTTTGCGTACATTAGAGTACATTCACTCCATAAAGTATATAAAAAAAAAATTGTTATTAAAAGATCTTTATCAGTCGATTTCAAGGTATTTTGCGTAATCTTTAAAGCCTTTATGACACTACTTTTGAGCGTATTTCGGGCTGCTAAAGAGACTTGAATGACAAATGCTTATAGCGCCGAAGTCAGGAATCGAACCCACAACCTGTAGACTACGAATCTAACGTTCTCTCTATCAAGTCATTCAAAGTGCTTGGTATTATATATGCAATGACCAATACAAGTATCACGATCTTTACGTTGTAAAATTTCAATATTTTTTATATACTATATTTTAAATAATTTAAAAAAAAATTATAATTTTAATAATGTTAATATAATTAAAAATATTAACTCATAAGTTAAATAATTATTTAGAAACACGGATTGTTATGCTTAACCTCTCATGTACAATACAAAATTTTAGTTAAAATGATAGTTTTCATATTATCACTATTGATCATTTTAGTTTTATAAACATACAAAATAGCAAATTACAAAAAATCTAGCGTTTCATATAAATATCAGTTAAAACATTGCAAATGTGCAAGCTCGATAGAGAAAACCGTTACGTCCTTTACGCACGCAAGTTAAGTCGGTTTTTTTTTCTTATTAACGTCTCCTCGCGCCTGCATTGTACTTTCCCAACGAACATCACTTTAAGATATATATTAGTGGGTGGTACATTAGCAAGGGAGGAAACAGTTAGATGTTAGAAGAAGGTAGATAGGGGGATATCCTTTTAATTTTCACTGCATCGAAGGGTTGCCAGGGAAATGGGATTTTTTTTTTCTAAGCTTCAGAGATAGAGAAGGAAAGGGAAGCCGAAAGAAATCATTGGCTGTAAATCTCGGTAGTTGGTGGCAGTACGATTTTCCAAGAAGAAAGGAAAGACGATCGACGAGTGTAGTGAGGAGAAAGAGGTATAGAGAAAGAAAATATATAGGTGAGAGGCACGAGATTCCTTTAATGGAAATAAGCCGCATCAAGAGAATGTACCGTACTGAATAATGGTTGAGGTACTTTACGATTTATCCTTTTTTTTCTATATTTATCCTTGAGATTAGGATGTTGAAATGTCCTTTAACTAATTTTTTTTTTTTTTTTATTAAATTATTAGTATTTCATTCAAAAAATAAATAGTTAATTTGAAATATAATGATAAGTTTGTCAAAATCCTAATTTCACTGAGATTATACATAATTCTTTTATTAATTATTCAAGAAAATCTTGAAATTCTTAAATTCGCGAAGCAGTTATTGCAGCATTCATAAGTAAAATTAAATTATCCATTATAAATGACAATATATATAAAAGCACAACAATGCAAGGGAGTAATCACAAAAGGAGTAAAGCTGAAGAGATTGAAAACGTATATAAGAAAAGAGAGAAACCTGGTGCAATAAGCAAAGAAAATCAAATACGAGGCGTAAGTATTATATACGAGAGAAAGAGCAAAAGCAAAAAAAAGAGAGTATAAGTGAGTGAGTCGATGGTATAGAAAGGTAGAGAAAAGAGAGAGCACATTGAATATATAGGTATAGGCATCATGGTTCTCTTCAGTCAGTACAATAGTGTACAGTGTGTGTGTACGTCTTTCATTTCGAAATTGGATCTTAGATTTCTACCAAGGCCTCTTTCTCCACCCCCTTGGATTCTTTTCGCACGTGTATATATATACGTATGTCTTTTGTCGTGCGCATAGAAAATCAAGAATTATATTAATCCACTGGCATGACAGTAAAATTCTCAAAGGAATAACAACCTGAGAAAATTTATATATGTATATTTCAAGAGATTTGTGAATACGATACAAATTAAGGAAAATTTTACGATTTTCTAGAATATGATATAACGTACGCGACTGATTGTTCTCGGTGTGTTAATTTAGTGGTTAAAATCTATATAGGTAAACATATTAATACCTGCGGGCTGCTAAATATCATATATATGGAATTTATGGAAGAAAGTTGATAGCGCGTATCTGCATTAACGGCCCCACGCGTTCGAGTTTATGAAATATGAGCTTATATGTGTGTGTGTGTGTGTGTGCTTTTAGCTTTATTTATATTTTCTAGATGAATTATACTATAATATTTTGTTGAATTATTGTAGTCTGAATTATTGCGATTTGTTTGTTAGTTTTTTTTTGTGTTGTTTTATGTGAATGTGTTGTGTAATGATTGATTTGTTTGAGCGGAGATAAATTATTTTGTATTTCATGTAAAATTTAATATCAGAAAATTTGAAAATTTTTTTTTTAAATGAACACGAGTTGTTTTTTTTTTAATCAATACAATTTTTGTATGTGCTACTTAGATTTAAATTTTTAAAGTGGATTAATTTAATCGTATTATAAATCGGAATTAAAAGCTCAATTAGTTCTCAAAATCATTGAAATCAAAATAATTGAAATTAATTTGCTTCATCAAAAATTTCGTAATCTTTAATTGCATTTTAAAAATATACCAAATATGCTATTATCCCAAATATCATAAGACACAATTATTATTCAAAAAATAACGGTAAATTTTAAACAAAACATCTGCGACATCATATATCAAACATGACATGTAAAAAGGATAAGCCGATATAAAAGATTCGGAGGCCTGCACAAAGAAAAAAAAAGTAAGAGTAAGAAAAACGAAAAATAAAGAAGAAGCAAGTCCTCCAGACTGAATTGCCCCAAGACAAAAAAAAAATCTTACAGAGCCGTGTATGTTTTTAAGAAATGAAAAGTCGCGCGTGCGATGGTGTCAGAGTAAAAAAAAAAAAAAAAAGAGAAAAGGACCTGCTGTTATATCGCTCACGTATACTCTCAACTATACCCTACTACTCCTGCCTGGCGTGACGCACATAAGAGGGCCAGTGCAAATTTTCCACCCTTTAGTTCCGCTAGTCGAGCAATAGATAACGCCGTTAAATGTATGTGTGTATATTTTTTATATAGATATACAAACACAAGTAAAGCAAAAAAAATTTAAAAAAAGAAAGAGAGAGAGAGTAGAGAGGATGTCCCATAAGTCTCCTACTCTTGGACTGCCATTCGCATTCATGCCACGCGCGTCCGGGAGTGTGTGTGTGTGTGTGTGTGTGTGTGCGAGAGCTGCAAGCGTACCTTGACGTACAACCGGCGCGTGACCGTTTCCCAGATGCTCAAAACTTGCGAGTGCATTTCCTGCTAAGCGTGTATGTGTGTGTGTATGTGTTCGTTTAAAATCGCGAGATGCGACTTGCACGTGCGATTGCACATACGACTGTGTATACTGGGTCAAATGCTGAGATATATTTCTATTTTTTGCTTGTTTGGATATTATATGGTTGTGGATTTTAAGTTAGATTGTGTGATGATGGGTGAGGATTGTTTGATATTATTGATACTTGAGAGTTTGTGGATTTTTTAATGTTTTTTTTAAAGGTAGATCGATTGATTGAGTTGGGTTGAATCTGAGTTGATTCTTATTGATTAAAAAAGATGGATAGGTGATTAAGATGTTTGTTTAATTAAATTAAAAAAATCTTAATAATTAAATTCAAGTATAAACAATAAATAAAATTTAATAAATTAAATATGTAAATCTCGTTTAAATATAGATATCATAAAATAAAAATAAAAAAAAGATTAAGTACTGATTTATCAAAGGAAGTAGAGTAGAGAGTAATTATAACTCTTTAACGTTAGCTATATACCGATTACATTTTAAAACAATAGCACACACACGTGGAACAATTAAAGAACAATAATAAGCACTGGATATATGTATATCGCGATGACAATGATAACGATGAGAGATGAAGGTCATTAGGGCATTTTGCAAAGCTCTATATATAACTATATCTATATAATATTGTTGATACTCTGCTTGAAAGAACATAATGCTGCTAATGAAAGTGATAAAGGTAATGATGGTAATAATGCTGTAGATAGGTATATATGCGTTTAAATTTCGTCTATTATATCCAGTTTAACAATTCATTTCAAGCTATTTTTCATATACGTATAAACGATTTATGTTAAGTGAAAATTTAAAATTTTTTATTTTACTCTCTTATTCAGGCTATTAATTAATAATGAGGTTAATTGTTATGGCTTATGTAAAATTTAAATTTTAAAATTGTCATAATAAATTTATTGTACTAATAAAATTACATTAAATTAAATTAAATTGAAAAGAAAAAAATTTTTAAATAAAGTCTTTCAAAATTTTTCAAAAATAATTAAATATACCACCCACTATGAAACCAACAATACGTACATATTCATCGTATAAATATATCCTAAAAAATCAAACGGTAGATACTGACATTCGATATCAATTAACCCAACATTTCGAAACGTAAAGAAAAACAAAGAACAATCCATCGATTCCTCTTCTCTTCTTCAACTCTTTACAAACTCGTAAATTATGCGAAAGAACAGGGAGAAGAAGAAGAAGAATCGAGTAGTATAAGAATGGGCAGTCACCGATCGTCCAGAACAAAAGCTCATCCCCTCAACATTTTTCTTTTTCTATCTGCATCTCTTGACTCTTGACTGAACCACCATCAGGAAAGATCCTGTAATGTAAAAGAGGACGCAGGCTTTTAATTATTTTGGCACGGACCATCGCTTTAACAGTCCACATACACTTACACATCTTTATATCTATACATATGTATACATGCATGAATTTTCGATCTTTAATTCTCCATACCAGACGTAACAGCTCCTCCTTCTTTTTTTCGCGTGCCCTTCGATTCAGTTGACCGGTTAGCAGCAGCAGCAGCGACAATCTTGGTATATGTGTATATATACATAGATATCCACTCCAAGTTTTATGGAGCGGAAAGCCGCGATGATATTCGGCGTATGCGAGTGTCCTATACCAGACTTTTATTTTATTTTTTTTTTCTTTATTCACTGGTCTTCTTCTGAAGTTTCATATGGCTGAGTACTGATAATAACCGAAGCACTCGAGCAAAGCTTGGTCAGAAAATATGATGTGGGGGGAATCGATGAGTTATAGCGAGATAGCGATATTGATGAATTCCACGTGGCATAAATTTTATGATTTTGCGTGAGTGTGTGTGTATTATGTGTATAAATGTGATTTTATTGTAGATTGAAATATGCGGGAGGTATGGATTTTAGTTTATTTCGGTGGAATAGAAAAAATAAGAGAGAATATTTTTTTTTTTATTTATAATGTAGCTTGTGGATAATTTTATATCAATTTATGTAAGATATCATACAGAAAATCGTTTTAGTTTTTAAAGATTCAGTATGCACGGTGAGCAACAGGTTATCGAAATGTAAAATTCTATTTTCTGCTATAATAAAATTTATCAATCTACATTTCACAGCACGTGTATAATAATCATTACGCGATACTAATCAATTAAATAACTTATATAAAGCCTCGTAATAATATCTGTCTCAAAAGTAAGAAGAAAATTGAATTTCCTTATGGAAAATAGATCGTTAGTACAAACCGCGATATAAAGTCGTGCCTCTGTAATAATCGGTTGACACAACTCGTCATTACAGCCAACTCTTAGAAAGTATACACATATATACATACATAGCCTTTTCTACCCCTGAGGGTCTCCTCAGGTAAAATTACAGATCGCGAGATACACAAACATTGCCGGTGTACGTGCGATACGCACGTGTAATTTTCAACTCCCGGCTCAGCTAATACATGCTCATTATATTCCTTCGATATCGCGCAGCTGGACAAGCTTTCTTTCTTTCCTTTTTTATTACTTGTTATACCGATATACGCACGTAATCGTCACCTTGCAAGCTTTTATCCTATATATATATCGCGAAAGATGGTGAAATAATTTTCACTACTTTGCAGTCTATAGTCTTAAGGGTCTCTATGTTATTATTACTGCTGCTGATATGTTGGGCGCAGCTGCAAAGACGGGCCTTTTACCCATCCCATTCATTTGGTGTTAGACAACCTCTTAACTAGTAGTTGCGAGCTTTTTGACCTTGTACGTTTTGATACCTCAATAACTTTTTGTGTTGAAAGGCTTGATGATGTGAGAGGAGATTGATTTTAATTTTAAATTTCTTGCTTATTAAAATCTAATATGCGTTATTAATTTAATTATTTATAAGACAAAAATTTTTTTGATAAAAGAAAAAGGCTGTTAAATTCAAATTTGATACAAACAATAACATAATACGTGTCCATTAAGTTATTAACAAAAAAACAAAGAAAAAAATAATAATATTCAAGTTCTTTTTTGTTTCTCCCACATCAGAACAGACAATAATAAATTGATAAAGTTCACATCGTGCAAAACCGCGCAAGTAAAATAAAATATTTATAAAACGCAAAGGCAAAAGCTCAAGTTCAAGATTGCAAGCTATAATTTACAGAGGGTTGAGGGAGAGAGAGAGAGAGAGAAAGCGTCTCTAGACCGTATACGCGTGTAAGCGTAAGCATTACTCTCGTTATTACATAGCTTAAGGTGGAGGGCGGATGACCTTATGTACAGTATTAAAACGACAGCAGCAAAAGCGTAGGTAGTACAAGAGAGAGAGAGGATATAGCAGTACGACGATGGTGATGGTGGTGGTGCGAGTGAAACTTTCTTCTCATCAAATATTTGCACTTTTAATGGCGTATTAAACCAGCGGTAGAGTAGCAGGCACTCCCTCTCCCCCATATAAGCGCTCGATAAAAGGGTATGGGGTATATATAGGTGTGCTTTAAAACGGACGTCCTTGCCCGTGAAAATGCCTCTTGAGACGCTGCCGTTGAGCAACGTAAAAAAAAAAAAGAAAAATAAAGAAAAAATGAATCCTAGTTTTTTACTTATATACAGACGAATAACAGACATCTCAACAACTACATACCCTTGTAAAAAGCGAAAAACGACTGTGTATTTAACTGTTCGGATCTCAGAACTTTTCTCCTCCATATTCTGGACTAACTAATTTTCTACTTTACCCCGACTCTCTTTCAAAAGCAAGCTCTACAAAACTGCCCACGTCGCTTTTAATCGTTACGCTTGATTAGGGCAACTTTGTGCCCGCTTATATATATTATAGGGGATGGGTTGAATAAGAGAAAGGTCGAAGGGCCGCGGATTGCTGAAATTTCGCATCGTATATATACCTATATATAAAGAGAAAGAAGAAAGATGGGGTCAGACAGACGTATATATACATAT
>JAPYZE010002558.1:0-15754 GCA_030522805.1 Leptomastidea abnormis
GATATAGTGACTTAAGAAAAACTTAAAAGTATTTTGAATATTAAAATTTAAAATTATATAAAAAATGTAAGTGTAATACAAAACTATATTATTACAAAAATTAAAAAATATTGTGTATCACAAAATTAATATAAAATTGAAAATTATAAGATAATTATAGATTTTTATTTGTATATATATCAATATAAATTAATGGATAATAATACTATAACATTTAAATAATAAATATTCATTACAAAATATAACACTTAATTTTTTCGCTCATATATTTACATTGAACTTTATAATTTTACACCACATGGACTATCTGTACTATAATCGTCAATAAATTAATTTCTTCTCGCAATATATAATACACATAAATAAATTTATATAATAAGAATAATATTAATAATGATTACAATAATATTAAATAATATAACACAAAAAATAAATAATAATAATTAATAATCAATCACAAAAAATAAAATTTTGCGATAAATAATTACTTATGTATATTCAGTAATGACTCTAAGTAATTTTTGGTAGATTAATTAAAAAATATTTATAATATAACAGTAATTAATTTTCATAATGTAAATATTTCTTAATAAGTCAATATAATTAGACTAGAAATTTTTTGTAACAGAATACAAAAATATTCTTTAAAATTTCATCAAAGAGTAAGATAACAAAAATGCAAATTCATTTAAAATAATTATCATAATAAATTAATAAATAAATTAAATAAAACAAACAGATAAAAATTATTAAGCTAATTAGAGTCTCAAAATTTAAAAGGTATAAGTTTCAGCATATCCATGATAAAAAAACTAAGTGTCTTTTACTGCAGCGATGGAACGAAATCGACGTAAATTTAAAATTGATGGTTTACTTCTATCCTGGACCCCAGGGGTTGTTGGCTTCCTTAATGCCAATTCCGTACTCCGCCTCTTTTCGAGCGCTGTAGTCACGTTGCACACCCGCATCGATTTTTTTTAAGCTAAAAACATCAGATCGTTAAATAATCGTATGTTCAAATAATTTTTAAAATATGTTAAGCGGAACACGCAAATAATCGTTAGATCTGCATCGTCAAACATTGATTATTATGAATTAAGTATTATTACAACAAAATTTATATAAAAATCATTGATTTGTTTCATTATTTTATTTTTTTTTTAATTTTTCAAGACGCATAAATATTAGATGTTATTGTCTGTGGTTAAACTTACTAGTCTGTCAATGATGGGTCCTGGTTTTGTTCTGCTTCAGCTGTTCCAGCAGCATCAAGCATTTCAGATCTAAAATACAAATATTTTGTAAGACAAAAATTGATATTTTATATCGTATTAAAAAAAAATTAAAAATGACAAAAGATACATAAGAGTATTGATCAAAGCTCTAGATTTTATATTCAAATACTTGAATAATTATTTACTGCAAAAATCTCACCTTAATGGTAGAGCCTGGGCAGGATTGTATTCGACAATTATGATGATTATGGTTGCCAATAAAAGTAGCAAATTTAATGGAATTTTTTTCTGCATTTTTATAACCAATTAATTTTATTAAGAAACGATATTGATTAACTAATCTAAAATCGCGATTAATATATCTAACGTAAATTGAGATAAGTTGTCTTTGACTTAGTCTTTCAAAGATTTGATATTTTCTGACTACTGTAGGTTCCATGGCTTTTTGTATATATATATTGATTGTGCAAAATAAGTACAAGACTTATTGGATAGATTGTTGACCTAGACGATGTTAAAGATTCAAGGTACTTTTAGATAAATCTTTCGTAACATACATGACATTGATGTCATATATATATAAATGTTTAATAAGTACAAGACTTTAGGCACGTATGCTTTTTTTTTTTTTTAAAAAAAAGGGAAGGACCATAGTGTTATTATTAATAGTTTGTTGAAACTCTGAGGCTTATCAGAGGAAATAATTTATCATTCTGACGTGGAATATTGTACAAACACACGTGGGAAGTCAAAACTCAAAATAATGATACGTCATAAGTGTTATCGCGTAGTCAATGACACAAAATAAAGAAATTGTCACGTAAGAATTTTTGGAATTTTTGTGGTATTTTTACATTTTTAGGCTAAATATGTTTTTTGTACTTTTTCGCCTTTATGTCAATGATTTATATGAACTCCAATGAGTAAAGCTCAAAGCAAGTTATTTTTTTTATTTTATGCTGTACTTTTGAATATTTATCTTGATGACGATGATGATTGGTTTTATCGCAACGATAACTGTAATGAAGATTATACGGTCGAATCAAAAAAACATAGGATTGTTATCTAGTGTTTTATATTTGTGTGAAATTTAGAAAATGTATATTTATGCTATTGGAAGGAATTTTCCAGAATGTCACCAGCCATTCGAGTTTTTCTTTTAAAATTTCTTGTTTTTCATAAGAATTTTTGTTTTTCGGAGTGAATAATAAGATAAACATAGTAAAAGTATACATGCATTGACGAACATGAATCGTTAAAAACAGACTAATTAATTTTCAAATTTGAATGTGTAACAATATCATAACAAGCGTCACTTCAATAGATAACACATTTTTTTAAAAATATATTTTTTAAATTTTCAATAAAAATTAAGGTACATTATAATAAGAATGCAAACTCATAAAAATTGATGTTAATTGGATTTATTGAAATTTTTACTCATTAAAATTATTTTTTGCTGTGATGACGGAATGTAATGGATCTAAATTTTATAGTTTATACTTCTATCCTAGACCCCAGGGGTTGTTGGATGCTGCAATGCCTATTTTGTAATGTGCCTCTTTTCTAGCGTTATAGTCACGGTGTTGATTTAAATCAATTTGGTTGAAGCTACAAGATAATGTTTGATTATTAAATAATTGTTTTCGATTTGTTAGTTAAGCAGAACTCACGAACACACTCTAAACTCGTCTTTGTTTTTAAAATTTAAAATACCTAGTTGTAAAAAATTCTTGTACTTTAGTGGGAAGATAATCCAGTCTGCAATAAAAATATTTTTTTGGAATAATTACATTTGAAGTATAATCAATGTTTTCAATAAAATGGCTTTTTTCATGTATTTATTTTAAAAACTATAAAATTATAATAATAATATTTATTATAAAAATAACTTACATGGAAGGTACAGCTTGAACAGAGTTAGATTTGTTAAGTATGAAAAATATAATTGACCATAAAAGTATCCACTTTAATGATATTCCTTTCTGCATCCTCATAATCTGTAACAGTAAATTTAAACTTTGCTTGCTGTGATGTATCTAGGCTTGTTGCTAAACTCGTACTTATTTCTCTACACAAATTTATTAAAAGAGTTTTTCACCGTAAAGGTTTGTTTTAATCACCAGATAATATCACATAAATATGTTCTCCATTTAATCACGTGTTTTATTCGACCAAAAAAATCTTGAGACATGCAAGCTGTCGAAACTATTCACTCTGCGTATATTTGTTTAACATGAATGCACAAAACAACTTTAAATCTCAACACATATTCGTGTAAATTACTCAATACTCTCTGTCATATGCAACTAACAAATTATATCAATGAATAATGTTAGAATAACGTATTTTTATGATTTCAAAAATAACTTTTATTTTACATAAAATATATCATCACTATTACAAAGTAAAATATAAAGTTTAGGTACTGTTAAAATTTTTACAAATATTATATTATCTTTATAGTTATCTTATATAATCTATGATTTGCAAAGCAAATAAAATATGTAATAATTATACCTATTTGTTATAAAAAATATACAATTAATCGAATTTTTTTTTAACATAAAATTGTGTGAAGGGATACTCGATCATTAACATAAAATTGTTAAATTTTATACGTATTTGTAAGAGAATATTTTTACAAATTAAAATTGTTATTTAATTATATTATTCTTATATTAAATAATAACATTGTACAAGCAGCTACAATTTGTATCTCTTAGAAAAATATAATCATAAATTCTATGTAGTTAAAACTCAAAAAATAATCAAAATAAATATAATTTATTTGTTAATCAATATTTTTGACATTGATATTTGAAAAATAAAGTACTCAAGCATAAAGAATTTAAATAAAAAAAATCATAGTTGACACTCTTCATCCCAATTTTCTGGAAGCACATCTTTCCACACGTCGAACAATTCTTCCAATTGACAGTTGTCTTTTTTACATCCGGGAATGTTTAATTTATGTGGAGACTTAGATTCTGCACTGTCTAGCATCGAGATCTAAAAAATCAACAATTAATTTAAAATTTTCAACTATTTGCAATTATTATAAAATAAAAATCAAAACTTAATATTTACCCAAACTTCACGTGTTTCACCTCCATCAGCAATTCTTAATTCGTAAATAAGCGTTACTCCGAGATCAAGTTTATACAATTCTTTTGTAAATCCCATAGCCCGTAAAGTGTTGACGATATTAATATCATGGGTAGCATACAAAAAAACTTTTTCATCATCTTTACCATTTTTCATCTTCTCCAGTATGTGTTTTAGCAGTGGACCTTTTAATTAAAATTATCGTTAGTAAAATGAAATTATTTTCTTTAAAATTCAAATCAAATTAAATTCAATGTAATACCTCCACGAAGTCGTTGCTGTAAAGTGTTACTCGTAAATAAAGCATAGCTTCGAGCTGCAAGTTCTCGCATTGTTTTATTGTAATACTTTTTTGTCCAATCGGGAAGTGGTAATCCATTCATTTCCTAAAAGGAGAAAAAATTATTTTTTCATTACTATTTTTTTTAATTGAATTCTTAAACAAAAATTAAATTAAAAACAATTCTACCTCGATCTCCAACGTGTTATAAAGAAACTCAACGTCGGTTATGGTTTTCATAGGCTGTCCCGTAATCTGGCTAAGCTCCTCGTAATAAGATTTAAGCTGGGCATCAGATCTGATCGATTCGTTGCGATACGATTCTTCCAAAGCATTCTTTAGCCGCGGACAGGATTTACCAACCACGAGTATCTTTTGAAATAAAAATATCAATACATTAATTAATTAATTAATTGAAATTTGAAATTAAAATATAATCATTCAAAATAAAAAAAGAGGAGTAAAGTAAAATAAGAAAATACCTGATCCATAGCCTTGGGTAAATAGTGGACGGGTATAGGACGCCAAAGAAGTTCGCTTACAAAAGCGTCTTTTTCTTCAGGTGGATATAGACCAGCGAGGAGAGCTTGGGCCGACATTATGCATCGGTCCGCGTAGCTGCTGTTCACCAAAACATTAGCCGCTGCGTACTTGTCATCTGTTAGCCAGCCGTATTCGTTCCGAAGGTATCGGCCTAATCCGTACATCTGACGCATGCCTTTCTGCAAAGCGAGTTTTAAATATGATATGGTCATTTTAATTTTAGTTTTTATTTTTTATAAAAAATTGAGTTTTTGCATACCTTGGTCAGAGCACCCCAACCATCAGGCCATGCATAGTTAAGGTGTGGATCGTTGGGGTAGGTTTCAGTTGGGTTACGATCGCCATGACGGAATACCTGTTGATCGGTTATTTTTGATTGTTATGTATCTTAGAAAATATTTGCGCAATTTATATTTATTTTATTTTATTAAGATTTTTTTTTATGTAAATAAAACTGAATATGATTTTTGTTGTATAACTTAATAGATTACAATCATATAGGTACTTAATAGAGATTTACGTCATTGCTTAAAATATTACGTGTCAGTAATTTAAAACAAAAAAAATAAGTAAATAAAATATGAAGACTACATTATAATATATTTTTTAAAATGTTGTAATTGGTAAAATAAAAATGATTTATTATAAAACACAAGTTTTTTCTACTTACGATAAAAACTTTTTTGAGAGATGGATCTTTTGCTTTAGTTCCAAAAGCTTTATAAGCTAATAGTACACAACCAATTATCACTGCAAGGACAACCACAGTAATGCAAGTTTTTCTTTTTCCTGGCTGGCAGCCACTTACTAATGGACTCCGACTTTCC
The DNA here is from genome assembly GCA_030522805.1 of Leptomastidea abnormis. NCBI lineage: Eukaryota > Metazoa > Arthropoda > Insecta > Hymenoptera > Encyrtidae > Leptomastidea > Leptomastidea abnormis. The sequence continues at coordinate 5,994 of JAPYZE010002558.1, forward strand.
ATAGCTTACCAAAAAAAGTTTTAAAACTTATTTTATTTTTCAATTATTATTTATCATAAATACTATAAGATAAAAATAAAAAAATAATAAGAATAAAAAATTTTATGACGATATTTGTTGGAGTAGTTAAGCACTACAAAACAAATAAATTCGAAACGAATATCAAATTTTGCAAGAAATATACAATTTAAATTTAGAGTGATTAATTAATGTAAGATAAAGATTCCTCTCAATGCGCGTTAAGATATAATAAATTATTATCGCACTTATTTTATCAAATATTTTATCACGTGTTAGTGATTTCATAACAATACCTACTGGTAATTTAATAATTAAAATTATATTAAAATTAATTTTTAAATTAGTAAAGTTTCTTATCTGTTTTATAAATGCAAAATTCATCAAAACCAGTAAAAACAATATTTGTAAAAAAAAATAGTCATTAATTTTTTTTAAAAAAATATAGTTTAATTTAATTTAACAAATTAAGATTAAAAAAAAATGAACACAAATAAAAAAATTTTTACCTTCACATTAATCACCAAGTTGATAAAAAAAATGTAACCACCTTAAAAAAGGTAAGTCCACTTTTGCGCCCAAATCTCATCCGTTGAAATCCGTGACTGAGTTGCTGCTCTCAGCAGCTGCGATCACAGCGCTGCCATTCTCCGCTTGCCGGAATAATATACTTATCGCGTGATCGGGATGTAAACAGAAGATCACTGCACGCAATTCATTATAAATGCCAAATTTGTTAAATTGTCGACGATCGTTTTGCTGACCAATCACTTCTGCCAAATAAGCAACGCGGCAAAAAATTTTATTGTGAAGGCCGGTATAAAAGGAATCAAATTTAAACAGCTGATCCAAAACTAAGTATATATCTTACGCAGCGGTATTTCTCTCTCTCGGCAAGTGTTACGCCGCTATATACCTATGTGATATTTCTATCCTCTTGTTTTCTCTTTCTCTTGCTCTCTCACCACGGAAATTGCGTCAGGAGCGTAGGTTGCGGTGCCACTTGCTTGTCCCACATAATTTTCTTTGATGATAATATCTGTTTGCGTGGGATGTAAATTTTTTTTTTAAGTAATAAATAAATTTTAGTTGACCACTTTGTGGTAAAGATTATTTATTTTACTAATATGATATAATTAATTAAACAATAAATTAATGATATTAGATAATAATTAATTGACATTTTTGAGCATCGATAAAAATCTATTATTTATTTGTCTATTTGTCAATTAGTTTTTGATATTTAATTAAGATATTATCCAAAATGTGAAATAATATTATAAAATCTTAAATAATGAATTTCAATAAAAAGCAACAATTTTTCATTCATAAAAAATAAAATACACATGTCGGGTTAATAAAAAAAAAATGACGCATATTTATTTATATTTGCATTTTATTACAATCATAAAAGAACAAGTTATCTCTCGACAACTTTTTAACATAGAAAATAAATTATTACTAAAAAATTACATCAGACCTGTCTGTTATTATATGAATTTCGCATATACTCCTGAGTCGCCTGCGCCTCATACGGAGACTCAATTGTCTTTTGTGATAATTTCATAAAAAGTCGTAACGTAAAATATATAAGTATCATATTTATTTGACTACTATACATTTAATTCCGGTTAAATTTTTTAAAATATTTATGTACTTATTTTGATTCAATATTGTCAAAGCAAACATTTGCAGTCAAAAGATAAAAATTAATTAATTTTTTTTTTAAAGATTACAATCAAATTTGAATAAGGTAATTTGCATGAATACATAAATTTTACATCAAAGAAATTATCGAAAATTTAAATATTTTTTAATTAAATAAACTTGAACTAAAAGTTGTATTCTTTTAAATTATTAATTAAATTTTCAAAACTTATAATCATTAATTACGTACTATAAGATAGTAATATGACAGTTAATTTTTTTTTGTAGATCTACTTTAATGCATTATATTTATAACATTTATTTTTTTCCATCAGCTTTACAGAACTGTATAGAAAAGTAATTTCTTGTAATTAAGTTTTTTGTTGTTGCTTTATATTCAAATAAAATATGTTAATAAATAGAAATTGTTGGAAATTTGAAGAAGATTAATATGCAAATATTACCAACTAAGCACATGTATATCATTATTCATTATATCGCAAGCTTAAATTTTATTTCAAAACAAGCGTTTCATTCCAATTGAAATAAATGCATTTAATTGAAGATTTGAAAATTTTCATAATTTGTTTCTACTGGTAGTAAAATTTTAGCTGATTAACGAAAACTAGATTCATAACTACTGCTTTCTAATAATATTAAAAATTTTTTTAAATATTTTGATAATTGTACTTTAGAATATAATTTGTAATATATCAATAAATAATTGCCATATTTAAGATTTAAAATAATAAAAGTAATTTATTTTCTTTTTACTCGTAAATACACATAGACTATCTATTTTGTACTCTTTGCAACAATTGAGCAATTCAAAAATAATATCACTAATAAGATTCTTTACTTATATATTTTAAATATACTTTTATTCATACCATTTACAATATTTATTTGTTTTTTCTCTTCTTTACATATTTCTGGTCCATGAATCTACGGTAAAACGAAAAAATTTCTACATTACAGATTAATCTTTACATATCTATAAATAATATAATATATAATATATAAGTCTTTTTTCCCCAATAAAATAACGTCGATCATCTATATACGTTAACATGTATAAGATTTAAGAAACATTGATGCACCATTGTTTTTATCGTTACTTTTAATTATCTCAGTCCCTTTTACTGTAAGCGCAATTTTTAATCCTCTTTAGTGGAAATGGCGAGAAAAATTGTATGCATATTAGTCGTGTTTCGAATAAAAATTCCTTTTACAGAAAAAAAAAAATTAGCAAAACAATTTCTTATTTTCTTAATGGATTTTTTTTTTATTTATTACAAGAAATAAAAAGAATAGCAATTCTTGTAAATATATAATTTTTAAAAATGTAGTATAAGACTCATAAAAGTCATTAAATAGTTTTACAAATAAAAAATAAACAAGGCTCAAGTTTAATATTTGAAAAAGCTACGAAAGCTCGTGTAAATCTCTTAATCAAGTATCTCTATACGATATATTTTTACCAAGCCAGAATCAAATTCCAAATTAATACTCATCGAAAATATTTTCTGTATATTGAGAAGAAGAAAAAATTTTAGCTCCGCTGTGATTTAACAAAAAATAAAAGCTTTATATAATTAAGAAAAAAAAAGAAAATTATCGAAGTATACCCGACCCCAAGTTGTCCCGTTTATTATGCGCTGCAAGTAATAAGGAGCTGTCAAGCGGAGCTTGTATTTATACGTATATACCCTTAGAATTTATCAGTGTTTCCATAAACAATACGCTCTGGCTGTACATATACATTTATATATAGACGCTCGATAATAATGAGGTCACATTGTTTAATACTGATCGTGTTTTCGTTAATGTTCAAAGTGCCAGCTATGTGAACTTTAGAGAATTTCATCTTTTTTCTTTTCATACGATAGTTCGACAAAAGTTCACTTACATGTATGTATAATATCAGCATATAAGGGGTTTCAACATAAATGACGTTGATTAATTTTAGTGTCTTTATGTTTTTATTTTCTTTTTTTTTCTTAAAATTTTTCTTGTGACACTTGTTATTAATTATTTTTTTTTTTACCAGATTGGTATAATCTACATCCATTATATATTTGTGTGTACGTGTACTTATTTGTTTATTATGACATTATTGTTATTGATACATAATTTTTTTTTTTTTAAAGCTTCTTCGAAATAAGTTTTGCGAGATCCAAAAGTTTTGTAACTATGCAATTATTGAGGTAAGATAGAAATTTTAGATGAAAATATTAACGATATCGTATAGCTTTTTTTTTTTAATCTATATTTTGTTTTTATAAGTGACATTTATGGAATTGATTATACGATGAAAATTTTTTTAATTAATATTTATTTAATAGATACAAAATAAATTATTTAATAAAAATAATTGAGTACATATATTTATAATAACAAATCAAAAATATAAATAGATTAACTTAAAAATTTATTAAGTACAGTAGCTCGGTTTTGTTTGTCAAGTTAAAGTTACAATTTTCTTCAACTTTTTCAACTAGTTGTACTTAAAATTCTTCATTTTACCATCTAGCTTTAAAATAACAAAAATCAAAAAATAAAAATTTTAAAATTAAACCACATGTCAAAATGTTCCATTAAAACAATTTTGTAAAAAATAATTTTTTTTTAAATTTTCAGTTACCATGCTTTTCTACTTTAATGCTAACCTTTAATTAAAATTCCACGATAAAAAATAAAATATCAAACAAAACAAATTTTTATTCACCTCGATATATAATCCTATTAATTTTTTTCAATTTATTTATTTTAAAATATCTGCACAAAAATTAGATTATAAAACAATCAATCAATCTTCAGATTGAAATATCCAACAAAACGATAACTCATAGTTAAAAATTGACTAGAAATTCAACTTATAAATAAACCATAAAAATACCTCGGCTTTCAAAAGAAATCCATTTAAAAGAAGTTTGGTAACGATGTAAATTGAAATATAAAAAAAGACAGTGAAAAAATAAATTTGAAAATTCTTACAAGTCACATGTATACACGGACACAGAAAAATATAGAATAAACAGCCGGTAATATAGTGTTTATAGCTTCGAAGTAGTTTTCGGCGTACAATTATTATATTATATATATAACGCTATAGCAGCTACGTTTGTGTGAAGAGAAGTGCATATATGGGTAAGGGTGTGAGAGGCATTATCTAATCGTCATAGGATCGAGGCTGAGCATTTTCAGCAGCTGCTATATTATGCTGATTTGGAATGGACTTGGTATATGGTATAGCGGAAATAGTGGCGGCGTTGGAGCGACTTAGCGATGGGTGGTGGCTCTGGTCGTTTACGCCATTGCGGAACGACGCCTTCTTCCTGGACCACCAGCGTAATTAGCCGCTGCGAGACCCATTAGATGCTTGGCTGCTTGACTGCCACTGTAGCCACGGCTCAAGCCTAGATCCAGGCTGCGCTTGCTGTAACAATCGATCGAATAGACACACGCGTACTTTTTACAGATCTTTGTGGTTCGCGTTAAAGAAGAGCGAGCGAATGTTAAACGGCGTTTGTAATTCTTTCGAAAATCTTTTTTATTTTTATATTATTTATATTATAAGCTAAACATTTTGGTGAAAAAATAGACATTATTCAAATTTTATTTTCTTAAAGTTCTTTTAAAATTTTTATTGTTTCGATTGTTAAAAAATTGTAATGTCAATTTTTGTTATGAATTTATAATAACTGGTTTTTGTAATTGAATTTTTTTTTCACAATTATAAAAAAAAATATCGATATTCATGTATATTTTATAAACTTACTCTTCTTGCTGTAGCTGTTCGTGTTGCTGGGCCAAGCTTTCAAGCCTTTCCAAAAGTTCTTGCGCAGCATCAGGATAATCAAGCTGATACAAATTCCAAGCCAATCGTCTACCATCAATCGCTGATCTACAATTAACAAAATTCATAATTCAAATTCTTTTAAATTTCACACTATTGTTTTTACATTTTTTTTTTTTTCAATCAACTTTATGCTTTAAAAATATCAGATCTCCGTTAACAAAGATAAAAAATAAATTATTAAATTTTCATCCTATAAAAATATATTTACTCAGGAGTAACACGTATAATCAGCACTTTATATCGGTTAATTTAGTTCTACGTATGCAAAATTACAAATTAACAAATAAAAAAAAAAAAACTTTTTGCGCTTTCATGCAATTTTGTACCCACGCATACAAGAGCTAAATAACCCAATCCTTTTTTCTCCACACATCCGCACATAAGCAACGCGAACAACAGAGATAGATAGAGAAAGAAAAAAAAACTGAGCGAACGAAATTACCGGACTCGTGAAATATTGAATCCCGCAAACTGCGTCATTTCACAGCAGCGAAAAAGTATTGTGGTATGAGCTAAATAAACGTTCCTCACTCAGCTACAGACACACGCTTCCGGATTCTCTCGTATGTTTTTTTTTTACAAATAGCCAGGACATCAAGTCGGGCGTTCCATTAGCTGGATTAATTTCACGCGAGAAACGCCGAAACTTTGATTTTATGCGGGTAGAAAATGTGAGAAATAAAAAAGAGAAAGAGGGAGAGTGGGAGAAAAGCGCGACTGGTCGTTTAATCGAATTTACAAAGAAGACTCGCACACGCAGTGGAAGAGGGAAAGTCGAAAGGGCGCATGTCTGTCGCGTTAATTTTGCAATCATATAGCATGTGGCTGAGGGTAATTCCAGAGGGTAAGCTCGTGCGGTTAAATCAATTTTAAGGGATTAATGCTGTGTCGCGCTGATTCTCTAAAATTATGAAAGTACTGATTGCAGCACTGATTTGTCTTTATTTTTCTGTTATTGGGGTATAATTTAATTCGAATTTTTTAATTACATAACACTTTTAATTAGATAAAATTTATAATTTATGTTAGAGTGTGTGTTATTAATAAAAATTATGTTCAAATAAAAACGTATAATGGAAAGATATAGCAAAGTAGCGAGGGTTAATTTTCAAGCGTTGGAATGATGCATCTAGTTCTCTCGACATGAACCGCAAGGCAAACTTTCTCAAGCAACATAAAAAAAAAGTTTAAAAAAAAAAAAAAAAAAAGAAAAAGTGTGAGTTAGCGCGTGGTTTTTATTAATTTGCTCGCCAGTCGGAAAGAAGATTAAAAGCATCGAAAAAGAGAAAGATGTATAGTAGTAGAAGCGTGGTGTATCGTTCTTGATTATTAAGAAGAGTCAGACAGACGAACACTGAGGGGAGGGAGTCTCGAAAAATTATGTAATTAGAGAAGCCGAAAGTGGAAAGTGGAATGATGTTACTTTACCTGTAGGGTAAAGCTTGGGTCGGATTTGATCCAGCAAGTACGGCGAATATAGCTGCTAGTAAAAGCAGTCTGCAACTGAGTCCTATTCCTTTCTGCATCCTTATTAATGAGCTCTACTCGATGCGCTGATCTGAAAAAAAAGAAACGCAAGATAAAGAATATTTTAATGAGACTACTGGCTATTTTGATTATGACCTTTTTTTTCATCAAGTTTTGTTTGTTTTTCAGATCTTGTTAGTATATTGTTGGTTTTTATCCGTAAAAATTGACCTAATTAATTTATTTATTTTATTTTTTTTTAAGGAGGTAATTAAAAATTGTAGGTACAATTTAAATGAAATACTGATGAGGTTTTAGCAAAGATTGAAAAGTTATGAGGATGCACTATTTTACAGAGAGAAAAATTTGAAAATTAAATTTTTAATTGTAATATTTGTTTCCTTATTGTACTTGTATTAACACTGTTTTATGAAAACTTGTTAAATTATTATTAATTGATTTTTTATAATTTTAATACTCTATCCATAATTTTAATCTTATTATTTAATTGAAAAAATTATAAATGAAAAAAAAAATCATTTTAAATAATTAATAAAAATTCGGATCTTCTTAACAAAATAATACTTTTTTTAATTTAAAGCCATTTGACACTTTTATAAGCGTATTTAGGCATTTAAGAACTCTTATAATGACTAAGCCGACAGATGTCAGGAATCGAACCCACAACCTATGAATTCCAAAACCATTACTCTGTCAACTAAGCTATTGCACGCCCTCAAAATGTCTACGTTAATTGTGCGTAAATAAAAAAACAGAAACACAGCCTTAATCTCACATCTTCCATCTGAAAAAAGATAATAAACGCGATAACATATTGTCAAATATTTTGTCATGACTGGAAGAAAAAAAAAATTATCCCCTTCATCGAGCATAAACATTTACACCTTCACCGTTTCCAAAGTGATGTGTAAATATAATTGGTAGAGAGATAGTAGAGGAGAAGAAGGAGGAGCGAAGGGGACAAGTTTGTATAGCTACAGGTGAAATTATCCAAACACAGGTGTGAACATTGCGACCTGAAATTACGAGGCATTTGAGAGAGAGAGAGAGTGGCTGCTATGCTCTCTCCCGCCATTAATTTCAAGTGTACGTTGACACTTGAAACTGGACCGATGCTTGTTTATCCTACGTACGTATATATATACTTATATGCTGAATGTAACCACTGGGATGAGCCATTCCAATCGAACGTGTATACATTCGACTATCTATCATACAAGAGGGGTAAATAGAAAATTTACTCACGTTTTATCGATGATTATTTTGGCTGATTATGCTAAATTGACTTTTTTTTTATTTTTTATTTATTTCTTTTAATTTGAGCTGGATTTTTTTGGCTGATGGTTGATTATCATATAAACTGGATTGTTGATGCGCTTTAGAGAAAAGGAATATAGTGGGAGAAGAAAGAGAGGGAGTAGATAAAAGAGATAATCGTGCGTGGATGGTATAAACTAACGCAAGCTCGACATGCGATTAATAGAGTAATAACGATAATTAAATGGAATTTAGTGGGTGTTTCAAACTTGGCATACGTGATGAGAGAGAGAGAGAGAGAGAGAGGGGGAGGGAGGGAGAGCTTGCGCTTTAATTAGATTTATTTTAGATATATAGGTATGTACACATAAGCGTATGTATAAACCCACTGTTATCTCTCGTTTTGATAAGTAGGTCAATATTTTTTTTTACTGGTTATACTACGATAATTGAATTATATGGATTTTTTTTTTTTTTGACATTTCAAGCTTTATAATATAAAGCTGAAATTTGTAGAGATGTGGAATTTTTGTTAAATAGTATTGCATTTAATCGTTTTAGCTACATTGTTGTTATATTTTTGCGATGGTAAATCAACTTAATTAAATTATATGTTAAGGTAGGAGGGGGGGGGGTGGTACAGGAAAGTGAGAGATAGAGAATATATTTCATTAAAATAAATACAAAATTGCACGTATTGCCATACAATTAAATATTATATATAGCTATTGTGTTTGTAATGTCAAACAGGAAATTATTTTAAGTATGATGGATACGAAAAAAAAAAAATTGGCTGAAACATTTTTATGTCGTTTGTTATTTAAAAACGCTGATTTATAAAAGTGATGATTTTAATCAACACGTCCGTTGTTTTAAAATGACTCGTTTCAATTTATTTGAATGAGTTGTTGTGTATTGTGATCTCAAGAGCGATGAAATAACAATGTAGTGTATCCACTTGATCGCGTTGAAATTTATAAGTTTACAAGTTGCGAATTTAAATGTTTTAAATTAGATATAGCAAAAAGAAATTATTCGTCTTTATTTTTTGTTCCGTCTATAATCTGACCTTAACAAAATTGACCATTCATTCAAACAGCGTGTCTATAAACATAATCCAAAGATTCGAATAATTAAGAAAGCTATGCTGCTTTACCGAATAATCTTATATATCCGCTCGTTAGTGACTCTTAGTCGAGATAAGACAGTAGGCGCCATAAGATGAAATAGTACGCAAAAAAGAAGAGTATAGCTATAACCAGGACAAAAATAAAGATAGATATATAGAGACTGAGAAAGAGATATTACGAATGAGAAAAAAAAAGGGAGAGAGAGAGATAGAGTCAGGAAACGACGCAGTGCTTCGAACACACCGACAAATTGCCAGAGGGAGAGAAGAAAATAAAATGAGGAATGAAATTCTACGAGTCTGTATAAGCAACGGAGAGTTAGTATAGTTGTTGGCGGAAAAGAGAGAGAGAGAGAGAGA
>JAPYZE010002558.1:15759-29628 GCA_030522805.1 Leptomastidea abnormis
AGAGAGAGAGAGAGAGAGAAAGTCGGTAGGGGGATTCGTAAAATACAATTTGACGTCAATGCCGCACTACGGAGAACGACTTCATCGCTAATAGAGAAAAATAGAGAGGAAGAGAGAAAGAAATAAAAGTCTTGTTATATGCAACTTTTACGCGCGTATTGCTTGCGAGTAATTTTTTCAAGTTTTGAATTTTTTAAACACTTGCAGTAATGATGAAAAGCACGTATGTATGTGTGTAACTGGTTACGTTTTTTTTTTAAATTTTTCTTTTTTTCATGATATAATAAAGATATAGGCTCGTTTTTAACGGTTAACCAAGAGTACTATTTTTTTTTATGAGATTCTATTAAAGCCATGTAGGTATTGAACTTTAAATGTTAACCTGTTATAGTACAGTTGAGCTTGAGATTGCTTTGGATTTTTAAAATTTTCATTATTGTAAAAGTATACCAATTGATTTCACTTTTTTATTTCTTTTATTCCATTTACAATAAAAGCTCACAATAATAATAATATTTTTTTAAAGATATCGATTTTTATATAATTTAGCAACGATAAACTATGTAAAGAGAAATTATAATACACATACACACATACATAATATACCATACGCATGTATTCTCTGCGACCTTTCACGTCTTTCAGCCACTTAGCGAGACTTTGCATCTCGCGTGAATTAATTTAGCGAGGAGCTTTACCCATGAGAGAATAGCGACGACGCTTTACTTTATATACACGGCTATGACTTCAAAGCACTGCCAGATACTAAGCTAGCGGCAATTTATGATAAAGCTATGGCAACCCATGGGGCTAATAACAGAAATATTATTATTATTATTATTATCATCGTCAGATTGTAAGATTATCCGGATTGTTGCTATTGTACGTGTACAGTTTATATTTTTTTAACTTAACGCAAGCTCTATATGCTAATCGAATTTTTTTGTTAATTAACCATGAAATATAGTTATTGCAAGCTCTAATGAACATTCCTGTTTATTTAAAACTTCTAAGATGATAATGATAGGATTATAAGCTCACTGCAGCCGTTGTTGTTATATTTTGTTTTTTCTTCTTTTAAAAAATTAAATACGCGGAAAAAATTCCCAAAGGGTAAGTCTGTAAGGTCTAAGTCTACGTCGATAGAATTAAGATTTTATTAAGCCAAGCGCTCAAATACTACTACTACTACTACTACTACTACTACTACTACTGTGCTACTACTGTCTTAGCTTATTCCTTTCGTGTAATGGTCCATAAGGCTTGAGCGTATAACAAGCACGTCTTGGGTTAACGAGAGGAAGAGGAAGGAAGTATAAGGTTATTAAAGCTTTACCTTATATATTATTAAAGCTTGCAATTTCCCTATATATAGCTGGTATTGTTGTTGCATTTCTTCGAAGAAAACCTTTCGGTCAATTTGTTTTTTTAATTATTATTATTATTATTATTATTCTTTTTACCAATTAACCGTCATTGCTTTTTGTTAAATTTAAAAATAGACACGAACTAACAATACGTAATATGGTTTAATGAAAAAAAAATACATGCAGAATGGAATACTTTGCATACTTTTAATATTCTTAATCTATGTTTATACAACTTCCTTTCTATAATCATTTTCATTAACTGTAACTACTGGAACGGATTAAAAAAAAAATTCCCAAGACCGCGTATACAAGTAAGCTTGCAAGCTCTATCTACTATTTGTAAAACCCGCATTGGAATCCCCATAAATTAACTCTCTTTCCACACCAACGTATTGTCGATAATTCTATCGACGATAAATTTTTGGGGTCATCGGATATATATATATATATATATATATATATATATATATATATATATATATATATATTAGAATCTGTGTAAGTGTCGTTACGTAGGTCATAGTTCACGTTGCGTTGTTGAAATACCAGGATTTCAGTTTAAAAGATCGTCGCGGTGAAAAGCTTTTCCCCCCTCTCCTCCTATCTATTCTTGACATTCTGGAAGATGAACGGCTGGCAACTTGTTGCGAACACACCCGCATTTTCTCGTCGCGTTTAACTGAAGGCTTGTAAAGCTCAAAGCTGGTTAAGCGCTAAATCTATATTGATAAATTGCATTTCACGTATATATGGTGAGCTTGACGGATTTTTTTTTTTCAAATTGTATTTTACTTGAATTTTGTTTTTTTTTTTTAAAGATTCTTTTTTAAATTTATTTTCATTTTTACTTATAATGTGTTTGTTCAAGTAACTTAATGAAAATGATTTGTACTTTTTATAGCATACAGTTACTTTCTCGTCTTTAAAAACAGTCGAATAATTACACACAAAGCAATTCTTAACCTTCTCTCCTTGAGACAGTTAGAATAAAAAAGCAATATTAACAAAGATAACGATATATATGTATCTCTTAGATCGTTAAAAAGCTCAATGAAAGAGTATATATATCAAATTGCACTACGAACAAAATTAAAGCGAAGCATGAAAGAATCGTCGCGAGACTTGTTGAGCTTTCCCTTGACGCGTATATCCACCTACTCACTACGTCGGAAATGTATATATTTTGTTGGCATTGGTGCCTTGGGTAATTAAACTTTGTAAATTATAGCACGACCGTTTATCATATGTTACGCGTGTGATTATAGTCGATGTTGTATATTTTTTTTTTATACACTGGTCTTTAGTATTATCCATACTTTTTTTTTCAAATTTGAACTGGTTAAATTGTATGTACTTGTGTGTCAGTGTAATCAGCTGAAAAATAACTTATGCTATTTCATCATTGAGGAAACTCTTAGAATAAGCCATGTTTTATTAATGATCGAGAATGAGAGAAGAAAAAAAATAAAATTATTTTTCTTGATGGAAACGTGATTCAACCAAATTTTCGTTTAAGCGTTCAGATTTTTTTTCTTCTTTTTTTTTGTTGTTGTAGATGTGTGTTATATGTTATACCAAATGAACGTTTCCAACCACTTGACCATTTCTATTTAAAGAATTCATGTGGCACACTGCTTTAATGGTGGGGTGAAACGTTGTGATCGATAGTATATATACATTCTTTCTCCCTTTTGGGGAAGTTGGAAAATCCAAGGGTGGAAAATGATGATGATGATGATCGTGTGCTTAGTGTTCATTTAAATATCCTCTGAGATTTCTTAAAATGATTGTACAATAGTGTTCGTAAGCGCGAAAAGAAAAATAAAAATTTTTTTTCAGTTATATTGCACCCAAGCGAAAAACCAATGTCATCTTGACCTTAGTCGTAAAAAGATAATTTTTGTTTCGTTTTTTTTTTAAATAAATAAATTTAATGCTTAACAGTCTATAATATGCTTTTCCTAAATAAATTTTCAGATGATTGGTAATCTAGTTAAATTTATTTTTTAAAATTATAGATAGAAGTATCGAAATAAAGCTGAAATCTGATTAACATCATAATAACGAAAACAAGTATCGATCGCAAACGTCACAAAACTAGATATTCTTGTTACGTAAGATATTTTTTTTTGCTTTCTCATTGAAAAAAGTTTGAGTATAGTATTTTCACATGACTCTGCAATTTTTTTATAAACCAGCCATTTAAATCAGTAATTCTGATTTATTGAATCAATAAGTAACCGCATTAGATTTTTATCAACTGTTTATATTTTTAAAGCAGTTTAATTTAACATATATATTCAATCTCGAAAAATTTAATTTGTATTTAGCTTACTTATTTATACTTTATCTAGTTACCAAATTATTTTACTCAAACGTACTTGTTTAGCTGGTGTTGTAATTACAGGTATTCTAGATTTTCAATAGACAGTAATTACAACCTTGCGCTCGAGTAAAATTTTATTTATCTAACTTAATGCAAAGAGCAGCTCAATTATTTATGTTGCAATCGTGGAATTACTCTGTTTCAGACGTAGAAAAAAGTAAAAAAAAAAAAGAAAGAAGCGAGGCCAATTTTGTGTTTACGTAAAGCTACAAATTGAGAGTTCGAAATATAGCTCGTATACATATTCTCATGGTGAATTGCAGGAAGTGTGGCAACTCCACTTGACTCAAGTGAAAATTATACTATAACCGATTTTTTTTTTAATGATAAAAATGCAAACAAAATAATACGATGTAATAAACTTTTCACTATTTTGCATTAAAATATATTCTAGAGGAAAATTTATAATTTTCATTTGAATAAATAACTGTATGAATAGATATTAAATAATATAATATTTGAATAATTTTCATAAAACGAAAACCTAAAAACTAAAAAAAAGGAAATCTAAAAAGACCGATAATAATAAAAAACTAAAAAAAAAGAAAATCATTAAGAAATTAATTGCCAGCAATTTACGATCGATCAATCAATATCAAAATATAATCCAGTCATAGAAAACAGCTGAAATCCCAGCGTCAAAACAAATCGCTATATAAGTAACACAGTAGTAAGATCCATCCCAGGGCCGGAAAGAAAAATCCTTGATCTCCAGTGATATAAACCCGCCAGTGAGGCGTCGGTATACATATAGTAAAGTTCCTCTCCTCGAAGTGGAGGCCACATGACAAGTTATACACCCGCATGTAAATTGATGGAGTGTAGAGTCATGCGTACTGAGGTCGCGCACGCTTTGAGAGAGAGAGAGAAAAAGAGAAATGTTTGAACGAGGTCATATTATGGAGAGAAAGGAGAGATGTAGAAAGAAAAATATAGGACTGGTCATTAAACATTGCGAGAAATGATGATGCGACAAGGTTTATGTGTACCTAAAGTGGTGAGTGATTATGGGGGAGAGAGAGAGAGAGGAAGGAAGATTATTGTAATTAAGATTTAAAATGAGTTGTTAAGTGTTTTGGATGATGATGATAGAAGGATAATTTTTCTGATTTGTTTCTTTCTTAATTCAATTGGTGTAGAGGTGGTTAATTATGCGAGACTGTAATATTAAATTGAGTTATCGATTTTTGAAAAATTTTTTAAAGCGATGTAAGATGCGTTAAAGGTAAGGATGATGGATGAGCTTTGAGAAAGTAAGGGTGTAAATTATTAAACCGATAATATATCGTTGAAAGAGAATCGTGTAAGCGCATGTGTAATCTACATATTTTATATTTCTGTAGCTTTTTTTTTCTTACATTATGCACTGGAAAAAAGGTATATTTATCATATTCTTTTTTTTTATGATTTTTCTTTTTAACCGACACACTTGTTAGCTTAGTCGCATATAAGCGCGTGTGACAAAGTAGGATTATCCCGATGTTTCATTCATGAGTATTTGTGCGAGTGATGATACGAGGAGTGTAAAAATCATACTGTCTTTTCGTGTAGTGCTAAGAGTATAAAAGTCATAATTTTAAAAAAATCTCATGAATTTCGAAAGAGCATTTGTGCTTTAAGGTTTGTTTGCTAAATAAAAATGATAAATATATATTTTTTTTGTGTTATTTGTTAGATTGATTTATTCTTGTAATTATTGTTTATTGTATATGTTTTATTTTTACGTAGATAATTATTGATGAACAATGATATGATAATCACTGTATATCATCATTTCCTAAATAATTCATACGATTAAAAAAATTGCAAAGTCAGTAGTAATACCTGTATTAGATCAGACGCGCGCAGACTTTAAAGAACATTTAAAATTAATTGTTGTTATTAGAGTAAGCAACTATTGTAGTATCAAAGCGCATTAGTAGAAAAGAAAATAGAAAGACGACGGACGAAATAATAAAATATTGTAGGGAAATTGAATGCAGGAGATCAGGTGACTTGTAATTGAGTTAAGAGCTTTTTAAATTGTTTTATACGAAAATTTATTCTAAAGGAAATGTTTATCAATAAGGGACTTATGTATATAAAGAAATTGATTAATTTAAATTAAATTCTGTTTAAAATGTATTTCTTGGTATTTTATTTTATGTTTTAATTTATTTTATTTTGGCATGCAATAATTCATTTCGAATTTTTTAAATATTTTTAATTTTTTTATTTGTATACGTTGGAATGAAAACATGTTGATTACGTAAATGTTTTGTTGAAGTCAGGGTTGCGTAAAAGTTAAGTTGTACGACTTTTTTGAAATTCAAACGTATTGTTTTATTTCATAGAAATTTAAAAATTTATTAACTATCGTAAAATAAAAAGAAAAATCGTTACTTTTGAAACAAGAAAATAAATAAAAGTTTGAAATACTGACTTATTAATTAATTACAAAATTTCAAATTGAATACCTTTTCTAATAGTTTAAAAATTTAGTAGGATCATTAGAAGAAAGTAATTAAATTTACTACCTTAAATTATTGTATATTACAAAACAAGTGACAGAGTAATTTTCCATACCTAAAATCTTCCATTCGGAATCAAATATTCATAAAGTTTATTCAACCTATAACACAATCGAAATAATTTTGTTCAACTTCAAACTTTCACCTTTTAAACAATCAACATTAAAAACTTGTATCACAAGTCATCATAGATATAATCTCCTCAAGTTTAGAAAATATTTGCCAAGCAAACAGAAATATAATCCAAACGTCTTTTAGTATACAGACTTAAAAAAGAAAAGAAGAATAAGAAAAAACCACTAGCATCTCAGAAAGAACCCATTAACGCTTTCGACCGCTACCAAGTAATTTTCCCGCTCTATATAACCTGAGTATTAAAGACGCAACTGTTGCATTCAGACACCAATCCTATAGTCGGCAATGAAAGAAGAATCTCGCTCGGCTGGATTGAAAGGCGCGCATTGTTGCTTTTCGCTGGTGCGACTTTGCGACGACCAAGTACCAAGACAATCGACTCTGAAGTTTTTTTTACTCGGGGGACCTGGCTAACAAACTATTCATGGTTAGATAGTATAAAGAAGCTGAGCGACACGTGGACCTTTTTGTTTTCTTTGCGACTATAGAACAGGGCTTCTTTCATTTCTTATTTTCAAAGTCATAGAAAGAATCGTTATGTAAATCTTTAGAGCTGTGCTTTTTGAAGCCAGTGATCTTAAAATCACGCAACTGTATTGAATTTATTTTGTTTTCTTTGAAAATAGTTAAAGAGAAAAACTAAGAGTTATCATTTTATGTATGATTATTATTGAATTTATGCTTTTTTTAAATATTTTATTGAAATTACATGCATTTGATACAACAGCTAATATTTATTTCAATTTATTAATTAGAAACCACATATGTTAACAGCACAATCTAATTCATCTCCGGTTTATTTTATCAATTACTTATTATTTCATCATATCAACCTTTAATTTTTTAATATACATTTATTTAAATCGTTAAAAGTATTGCTACACGCAAATGTCAATATTACGAGAATAAAGTAAATATAAAATGTACATTGTAGTATTGTAATACAGAAAAAAAAAATGAAAGTCAATACCAGTTATAAAATTAATCAAGTAACATCCACCAATATCTATATTAAGATATTACATTTATATCAAATAAAAATGAAACATTAACAATAAAAGCAATAAGTTATATTAATTATTATCGATACAATAAAATAAAATATACCTATACAATCGAATATAAAAAAAAAAGTTTAAATTATTCATTTTTTTAAAAATACACGAATACTAAAACAACGAATGACGCACGTACGTTAAGTCCTGACGTG
The DNA here is from genome assembly GCA_030522805.1 of Leptomastidea abnormis. Taxonomy (NCBI): domain Eukaryota; kingdom Metazoa; phylum Arthropoda; class Insecta; order Hymenoptera; family Encyrtidae; genus Leptomastidea; species Leptomastidea abnormis. The sequence continues at coordinate 23,371 of JAPYZE010002558.1, forward strand.
TCAGGCACATTATAAAGACAAGCTCTCGCGAAGGATAATCAGATGATGTAAAGAAGAAAAAAAAAATAAAATAAAGAAATCTGCGGTCACGTGTATGAATGAAAATTCAGTCTGCTGTGTGTTGAGCTTGGATGTATATAAGTAAGACGTCTATTCGAAAACACAAGCCGTCGGATGCTGTGATTCCGGAAAAAAATACAGATGTTTAAGGAAGTAGAGAAGCGAAAAAAAGAGAGAGAGAGAAAGAGAGGTTGACGGGGGTAATAAGATGTTAGAAAATATTCTACAGTTGGAATTCTTGTGTGGGCGTAAAAATCTTTTCTTTTTTCTTAGAATCAGACTGATTTCTTTTTTTTTTTATTTTTACAGTTTGTATTAATTAAAATTTTTTTCGAAAGTGGTAAGATATTTTTTTTTTTTTAATCAACATTTTTAAAGGTATGAGGTGCTATTGAAATTTGTGTAATTATTGAAATATCACTTATAATGAATTTCATATTTAGAATTGGTCGGTGAATTTAATGGAATTTTCGATGTGGATTAACTTATTGCAAGTCTAATATAGAGATAAATTTTGACGTGCCTTATATTATATATACATCCATTGAATTTCAACTTTAGATGCACTGGCCTAAACTAGTATAATTTACAATTTCTAGCTTATTCAAAGCAAATATATAAACTAGGTTGAAAATAATTTTCAAAAAAGAAAAATATAATTATTCATTGATAAAATAAAATATGTTTTACAAACAGACATATGTATATATGTATATTTATAAAATAAAAGTGTCTTTACTCGTTTATCAAGTGAGCATATATACGCTTGGGATGAAGTGAAAACATTATTTTTCGTACGTCTCGCGAGTGACAATTCTAAAAAATAAAAGTCGCGTTGGCAAAAAAAAAAGGATCCAGGTTAAACAGAATAAAAAGTGAAAGCTGAGGAGAAAAAAAAGAAGAGATCAAGGAAGTGTAAAGCAAGCTACCCACGCTATATCGTTAGAACAAGAGAAAGAGTGTAAACAAAAAGTAAAGACGACAAAAAAAAAAGAAGAATAAGAAGAAACCAGTCGTCTTGTACACTCTTGTCAGTAGACACACATCTGTTTTCAAAGTAAGCCTGATAGATTCAAACAGAAGATCTTGAAAAAGCACTTATACACACTCGCGTTTACTTGAGAGCTTTTCACTTGTACGTATACATATGTGTGTATTAAAAAAAAAACCCAAGCGTTAAGCTTTTTTTTTCATTTTTTACACGCACGCATGCCACCACGAGTCTTTACAGGGATTATTGTTTTATACGACGCCCTCTCTTTTATCGAGCTATATATGCGCGAAGGATAGGGGGGGAAGGGGAGGAGGGTTCTCGTATTTTTCACCTGTCACTCGCACTTCTTGAGAGCTTGTGGGTATTAATTTTTTTTCTTTCTTCTCTTTAACTTCGACCTTTTATTTTATACCTATTCAAAATTCTCTTTTATTATTCTTTGTTTTTTTTTTTTTTTTTTTTTCCGATGCATCGGAGAGGTTTTAATAGCTCGATTGGTTAATACGTTTAGCTTCTACGTTTTCAATAGAAGTGATTATTTATTTACTTATGTCATTGATCATTTTTATTTAATTTATTTTGAGAAAAAATTTTATTAGTTGGTTAAATATTGAAAATTTATTTTAAGTGATTAGGTTTGAAAATTTCAAAAAATTCAATTTTAATTAAAGAAAAAAAAATGTAAATAAAAATTGCATGTATAAATAAAAAAATAAATAAATAAATGTAATTTGATAAAAAAGAATATTCTTAGATCGTTAAAAAAAAATTACTTTTTAATCGACACAATAGGTACATTCTCGTTTTCTTTTTTTTCTCTCTTTCTCAAATATAAACGTATAGCAAGTGGCAACATTAAACAGCAATCAGCCACTCCTAAAAAGCAAAACATTCCTTCAGGTTAAAACCGATCGATAATTCCCATTATGTTCTAGAAATACACCTAATATTTCCACTCCCTTCCTTTTACTTTATACCTTTCATTTTCTATCCCTTCGTTTCCATCTCTCTCTTTTTTTTTCTTTCTCTAAATCCAACCTTTTTTTATTTTTACGACCTAACCGTATACTATACTATATAGTTACAAAATATATGAAGGGTTTGCGGCCAATATAACGCGCTTCAATTATCAAGTTTTATTGTGCGGCGCGCAATCACGTGCTATATATACTTTGTACGCGACCGAGTTAAGTGGATGATTGGATTTACCGTTTGCCGCTATTCGATAATTGATGCGCAGATTCCAGAGAAACTCGGACTCTACTCTGCTGATCAGACCTCCTCCTCCTCTTCTCCTCTCGCTTATCGTATAGCTATTTGGCATTTCTCGCTTTCTGTTTGGTGCTTCTACTTTATTATTTTTACTTTTTTTTTCTTCTTCTTTTCTATATAGCTCGCGCCGGATATCGAACTTTTTTTTGCCAGGGAACGAATTGGCAATTGACGAGTCCTTGAAGCGCTATATGGTTTCTTTTTTTTTTCTTCTTTTCCTTTTTTTTTCTTTTTATCTGCCACCTTTAACGTGTCTGATTCGGTCAGAACTAGCTGGGTTTAGCGAGATTATCGTGCGAGAGGGTCTGACTCTTTCTCTGGGAAATTCGATAGACAACGTGATTTGTCGATTGGTTCTTTTTTTTTCTTACTTTTTTTTTATATTGATGATATAATTCTTGTGTTCTGAAAAATGTATGGTAGCATTCATTAAATTACGTAATTTAATATGTGTATTTGCATAAGAGAAGATTTTTTATTAGACATATAATAGTTTATGAGAAATGATTGTCTAGTAATTGAATAGGTATTAATGACTTTTTTCTTGAAAATGAAATAGAAGCCATAATAGAATTCGATCATATTCTTGCTTCATAATATACATTAAAATTAAGGATATGATTTATAATTTGTTCTCATTGTCTGTTGTAATAAAATAATATCAATGAAAAACTATAATTTGGTGTAATTATTTAAATGAAATGTAATATTTAAAATATTTTAAATAATTAAAACATTTTGATTACATACATCAAACGCAAATATTGGATTTCTTTTCAGTTATCAAATATTTAATGCTCTATAACTATTGATCACTATCGTCATAACTGTGCTAACTTTGATAAAGTATTCCATCCAAACTTTAGTCTTTAAAATAAAAAAAAAATTAAATTTCTTGAATTTCTTCTTTTATTAATTGTAACATCAAGTTACACAGTGTACTTTCTATAAATATACTTTTTCTTACAAAACACGAAGCTATTAGAGCAGGAAAAAGTTTCTCTGACAATATCTTTTTTTTCTTTTTAGTAAACTCAAAATTTTGTCCAACAAAGTTTTTCCTTTACACCTTGAATTCCTGGAATAAATATGACAGTAATGTGTAAAAAAGAAAAAAAAATTTGTCGCTAACTATAAAAAATTCCACTAAAATTTTCCAGAAAAAAAAACGTTTCCGGGTCACAATTGTTAAGCTACTCTAAAAATATATATAAATAGCAAAGAAAAGCAAAATAACTAGCTTAATCAGTATAGTTTGCGTAAAAGTAGACAAAGAGGAGTTCATATAGAAAGTCAATCTACAGTCAAAGACCAATGCTTAAGCCACACCCAAGTGCAATTTAATTAGCAAGAACATATATAGGTATCCTATCTCACGGATCAATCAATAAAAGCTCTACAGTTATTGGTTAGATTTTATTCACAGTGAACACGTTTTCACTACGTCATACAAATACGCGTGTACGTGTAAATTTTTTATAGTCTGGCTATACGAGAAAATTATACTTAATCCACGCACGTGTGTGTTTGTCTGCTTTTATAGTAATCGCTTTGATCTGACTTCCGCGATATAATTCCATTATGTGTGTTTGTCATCGTTGTATTTATTTTGCACTTTGTGCTCGATTATCCCGATCGTTATTTCACAAGCCGATACTTATCGCGCTCGACACACACACATACCAACACATACATGTAAATACTTATATATATATATATATATATATATAAACACGTTTGTTTAAAATTTGAATTTAATATCATCCTGATCGATGTTGTTCAATTTCGTGTATTTACAATGTAATTTATAATTATTCAGATTAATAATTACATTTTTCAATATTACGAACGTTGATTGCCAATTGGGCTTTAAATATCGATTATAAGTTTATTAACTTTATAATATTGCAAAATTTCGTTGTTTAAAACATATTAATTGGATGAGCGTTTTAAATCGTTTATCGTATTTAAGTTACTTCTCGTTAGCGAATAATATTAACTATCTCTCTCTTTGCATGAAATAGGATTGAGACGATCAATCGGTCTGACTTAACATTGAGTTAAACCACTCCCTTATATTGTAATCGACAAATAGGTGACTTCAATCTCAATTTTCTTGATTTTTCTGTTTTTTTTTCCTTTTTGCCTCGAGATCTACGCTTCATATAAATTGACTTTAAATACCATTGCGCTACATCGAACGAATTGAAAGCACGAATACAAAGGTATATCTAGAAAGTATTGGTAAGTTTACGGGGTTGGGGATAAAAATACGTCATATCCGAGAGTCGTCAGGCCGATTGATTGATAAGGGACTCTTCTTTCTCTCTCACTTTAAGAGTTTAGTTTTCTCGTGGGAGTTATTTCTTTTGTATTGGGAGATACTTCATTGGTGATCTTCTTTTTTTTTTTTTTAACGTTATTATTTATCCTAACGCGAGGACAATGAGAGAGAAAAACTAGAGAAAATATGGAAGTGTCGGGGATAAGTGCTTTAGATTTATTGGAATGGAAATTGACTTGATATAGGTGGATTTGTTTAAGTGGATTTAAAAATTTATTTGCAAAATAAACGTGAATTTATTTGAAAATTGTTTCGGTAAATTTTTTAGATATAAAAGTTGGTTTTTGTTGTTGTTATTCTTGCTTTCTCAAGTTTGTAAACTTAATAAAATTCTTTAATAAAAATTGTATAATAAAATTATTGTTTAATATCAATTTGAACAAAGAATTTGTGATAAAATTAGGTATTTTATTTATTATGTTTAGTATTCAATTATTGATATAAGAACAAATAAATCAGAAGAGCACAATCTTTTTCTTTGTTTGATTGCCTAATATTGTATACATCTTTGATATATACTGGTCAAACTTGTTTGCACATTTAATTTGATATATTTTTCTTACATCAATTTTTGTTTTCTCCAAAACCCTTGTAACACGATTAGTTAAAGATATTTTTATTAGATATTATAATTTGTGATTGTTTATAACTCAAATATTATTAAAATAATAAAAATAATTTTGATTTTGTTATACTTGTAATTCAATGAACAAATAAAATTATTTTAGTCAGTAATTCGTACACGTAAATTACATAAAACGTAATTAAAACATAATTATTAGTGTCAATTTCACGTACTGAAATTCTATTTGAAAATTAGTTATTAAAATCGATTATTTATGCTCTAATTCATTACAATTTACTTTTAAAAAATGTATTAAAAAATTGATGAAAATTCATAGTAAATTTGATCTTTCTATACTTCATCAATTCGATTCAACATTTCCAATCCTTAGTATTAATTATTAATACTTCAATTTTATTTAAATAGTATTGATTAAATAAATATTAATAAAATAATACATCGAATCAATTAACGTAACGTCAAAGACAATTAGTTGAGATAGAAAAAAAGTAAATATAGAAAGATAAACATGACGTGTATCAAGAAGAAAGACTGAAAAATGTCATATCGAGAAATTGATTAAAAGAAAACTGGTATATGACTGCTACTTCATCTTTCCTGTCAATATAGTGAAACAGAATAAAAAATTTATAAAATTTTCCTACTATGTACAAGTAATAACATAATTTAATTAATTCTTTCTTTTTTAACTCATTCTACTACTTTCACCTCAACACTCTTGCAATATTCATTTTAAAAACATTTGATTAAGCCTTACGTGATGCATCGCACTTTATGAAAGCCACGTGGCAAAAAAAAACGTAAAATAAAAAAAAAAAAAAGGAAACAGTATCGCTACAAGAAAAGCCAGACCAACTACAGGCTTTAGCTTTTCCCATGAAACGTAACGTCGGTCATTTAAACATCGCGTTATCCATCACACGACACAACCAACCAGCCCTTCGTATATATATATATATATATATATATATATATATATATATATATATATGTATATATATA
>JAPYZE010002559.1:0-15753 GCA_030522805.1 Leptomastidea abnormis
CAATATTTTTCAAAATTGTATTAGTTTTGCATTTGAAATTGATTTCTAATGGTAAAACCAACCAATTTTACCTAGTGACCCTTCAAAATAATAACTTTTGCAGTGGGGCCAAATTATGACCAAAAGGTTGCCATAATTTTGATAATAGACCATATAAATCATTTCTTACACTTTTTGTAAATTATAAAAATTGTTGTCTTTTTATTTCATCGTTTTACAGAAGCAATATGCAATTCAAATACATGTTGTTTTTTATGATGATTACAATTTCATCGGCAATCCACAAGATAATAGACGAAGTAAGTATTTTATTTTCATTTCATTTTATTTTTAGTATTTTACGAGCGACACCACTCATTTTTTTAATAATTCTATAAATATATTACAATACAAAGACTATACATCATAACATATGTACGGTGTCATAGTTAATTTATCCTGAATTACTAATCAGAAGGAAAATATAACTAAGACTCTTCGAGCCGCGTTGTTCCAATCGGCTTCAAAATTATTGTCTTTTTTATTTACCTGTGTCTCCTTTTCTTTTTTCCTACCTCTTTTTTCTTGACGTTTTGAAGGTTCCTGAACTCAAAAAAACACATTATTAGAAAATGTCTGTATGTATGTGTGTATGTATGTGTGCGCGCGCGCGCGCGTATGTGTGTGTGTGTGTGTGAGTGACCATCTTTTGTCGCGCGATAACTTTAGAAGGAATAAAGATATTGACTTGAAATTTTGCACATATTTAGTTATATGTTACTTAAGAACTGATTAAATTTTGGCAATGATAGAACCTCATTAAGGGTATTGTTAATAAAAAATATAGGTTTTTTTAGGCAAAAAAACAAATTTTCTAATATTAAGGTTAATTGTAGATGTTTAAAGTTTATACTGTGTTTTTTGCATAATTATTTAATAATATATACTTTAGTTTTGATTTTTATTTATAATATATATTTATAAGTTTGTAAAAGACCTTTATTTAAGTGCTTTTTTAATGAATTTCGATTTTTTGAGTTTGATATCGTTTTTATAGTTTTCTGTGTTGTTCTTTACGAATATTATATTAAAACTAATAAATTTTATTATATGTTTAATCGGTGTTAACTAATAAATTTTGTTAACTGTATCTTATTAGTGGGTGTTTTTGATCAAAAAGTACCTTATTTAGGTGCTTTCTTAACAAATTTCGATTTCTTGAGTTTGATATCGTTTTTATGGTTTTTTATGTTGTCTTTACGAATTTTATATTGAAATTAATAAATTTTGTTAACTGTATCTTATTAGGGAATATTTTTGATCAAAGAGTACCTTATTTTTTGGTGGTTTTTGAAAAAATTTCTATTTCTGGAATTTTGTATCGTTTTCATGGTTTTCTGGATCGCTTTTTTACAAATATTACCTATTACATTAAAATTATAAAATTTCGCTAAATGGAATTTATTAAGGGTGTTTTAGATTAAAAATTCATTTTCTTAATTCCAATTTTTTTTAAATATTTAGCTTAATATATTATATAGTAAATGATTTATCATGGTGTACATAACTATAACTGTGATATCATGAAAATAAAGCCACCGTTTACTTTCAATTTTAATATCGTTTCAAAGCCAAGTAGCTGAAAATCGGTAAAAATTCAAAATTTTTCAAACTGCTATCTAACATAGCTTGCATAGACAGGGGCACTTGGGAAAAGTTTCATCTTGAAGATAAAACTTTGAACTTGAAATTAAAACGAGTCCCAACAAAATGTGTCGACTAAATTTTTTTTAACATCGTTTCAAAGCCAAGTAGCTGAAAATCAATGAAAATTCAAAATTTTTCTAACTTCTATTTGACATAGCTTGCACAGACAGGGGCACTTGGGAAACGTTTTATTTTAAACATTAATTTTTTATATCAGAATTCTTTGAGAAAGTATTCTGCTAATGCAGTTAGTGGTTTCGTATGGTTTGCTGCTGGGGATGGATTGAGATTTTATAAATAGAAAACACTTATACATCGGCTTTTTATTTTTTCTTAGGAACAGTATATAATATACTTTACTTAAAAATAACTACGAGTTTTGCTATTGGTTTTATTTTTATGTTTTTGGCTTTAAAACTCGTATTGCATAAAAGTACGTAGTAAGATCCAAGTGAATCGTAGACTTACTTTGCTTTTATAAATATAGCAGCATCTTAACGATCTGAATTACAGAGAATCTGATGTTTTTGATTTATGAATCGCCATTGTTGTTTAAAAAAATTTAACATTATAATATTAAAAATAACTTGCTCATCATCTCATGTAGAATTTACGGTATAAACTCATACATAAAATAGCATTAAACATCTGATAAATCAGAAAAAATTTTATTAATTTTTAATGCATTAAAATGAGAGCTGCTTTCAAACAATATACGTAGTGTCACGCTGGAGTTAGTATTTTTGGTGATGCATTGTAATGAATCAGATAATAAACAAGAATAATCTTGAGTGATTGTATTAATTATGACTAACTCTGCATTTCCTTGATCGTTGCAGGCAGATTTGGAATCAGAGTTGGCTGTAAGTGGTGACGAGATTGTTGTAGTTTATTTCACTGCCTCGTGGTGTGGAACTCTGCAAATGTGCAATTCTGCTACGTCCGGGTTTGAAAACCTTTCTACGGTACTATATAATTTTTGTACTTACAGCTTTTTTTACTATAAAAAGTAAAACTATATTTTAAAAAATTTACATCATTATATTGTAAATTTGTAATAAATATATTTGAATTTTTAGACTGAAAGAGGTGTTGTATTCCTTACAGTTGATATAGATGAAAATGAAGACCTGGCTAGTAACAACGATGTTAACAGTATACCTTTTTTTGTTTTTTTCAAGAATCGTAAGCCTTTAGTAAGTATACACATCCAGAAATTTTTCTTTATCTTTTATCATAGTTATATTTGTTTACAAAATATTTTTGTTTCTCTTCAGGAAAAGGAGTACAATGGCGCTACCATTACAAAAGTCAAGGAATCGATAAATAAACTCCGAAATGCTTAAAAATTCTCATGTGTTTTGAATATGAATGTATTAAAAATACAACTATACAATAAAAATCATAATTTTGAATGTTTTTGAATATGAATTTATTAAAAATGCAATTATAATAAATATCATAATTTTTGCTTATCAACGAAAGGCAAATCTAAATATTTGCAAGTATAAAATGCAACATAGTATTGCTAGTGTCACACTTTTACTGAATTATAAAATTATTTTTTATCCTTTTGATGTGATATCAAATTTATGATTTCAAATTTTTTTCTCCCGCAACGGCTTACCCATCACCACATGGACATGTTATTTCACAATAATTTGAACCTTAATTCCAAAAAAAAAAAAAAAATTGAAAAATAAAAAATGGTAGCCGTTTTACTGTTTTTTTGGTCTGATGATCTCGTCTCTTTTATATTATTTGATTTTACTTGGTTCATCATAATTTAATATATTATTAAAAATATCTTAGAGCCATTACAATTATAGTATTAGTTAAAAATTATTTGGCGATGATTTAAGTGATTTTTTGCTTCTCAGAAATAGTTTAATAAGAAATACATATATTTTTATTGGTATTTAAGCCTACCGAATATGATCAAAATTATGTATTTGTAAAAACGGGTGATATAATCTCTATGAGGTGCGCTTAGTAATGCGTACCACTTTCGAAGGGAAATAAGTATAGGCTTGTAAATTAAAAAACAAATATCGGTTGGGCCAATAGACTGCAAGTGTATCAACCCTAGATACATAAAAATAATAAAATAATTACAGTTTTGAAAAAAGTACAAAACTGTTAAGTGTAAACTAAAATTTAAACAATTTATAAATTTCAGAATTGTTTAAATGCAATGCTAAACGAATTGCAACGAATACTTCTATGCAAAATTTATGTGCGAGATAAAAAAATTTAATTTTAATCTCGCCAAAGGAGAAAAAGTAAAGATGGCCCAGATCCCCTTTATATTGACGAAAATTAGATGATCTGAGGATTCTCTGTTTTCTTCCGTGACCCGTATGCCTGCAAACATGAACAACCATTTATTTATTAAAACATGTAATAAATTAATTAATCAACATTTTTATAACAATAATAATAATAATAATAGATAAAAAAAAGAAAGAAAAATTTTCTAATTTCTTAAGATATGTAATTATTTTTGTTGACAGTGACGTGCTTGGAGCCGGACTTCCAGTACCCGATGGAGAACATAACGGTGTCAAAGGGTCGGGACGCGACGTTCACTTGCGTGGTGAACAACCTCGGTGGATACCGGGTGAGTTCCTCCTCCTCCAAGGGCGGTGAGCAGGGTGCTGCCAATCCTCGGGTAACTATTCACATATAAGATCTTATTCATCTGAAGCAACGGTGATGCCCGCCTGCTGTAAATGGGATCTTGTTCAGCACCAAAAAAAAAAAACACAGTTGAACGAATCGACTTTCTTCATCTTTCGACGCACTTTCTATCTCTATCTCTATCTCTATCTATCTATCTATCTCTATCTCATGTACTTTGCACCATGTACTAATATATGATTGATCACCACTTTGAAGCATATCGAGCATCTTCTCTCTCTCTCTCTCTCACCACTGATATACGTATATCATCTTCTATCGTTTTGCTCGTTACTGCCTGCATCACAAATTTAAAAAAAAAAAAAGCACCAACCTATACTTACTTATCTCACCTGTCTCTCAAACTCACAACTAATCTTTTTTCTTTTTTCCTCCTCCTCCTCTCAATTTCTTTGTCTTTATCCTTACTGTCTACTTCTCAAATAAGCCAAAATCTCTCTACTTTCATTCTATCTTTTCCTTTATTTCTCTCTGTCTCTCTCTATCTACCTCTCAAGCACCACGTATTTGATATAATTATCTATATCTCATCACCACTGCATATTGTGAGCATTTACGTACGTGTATATGGAAACCTTGTAAAAGTACGTTGCTGCACTTGAAGAAACAACATATATAATATTACTTACCTTATACTCCTCGAACCCTTAAAACATCACTACCTTACATACTAATTAGCCTCATCAATTTTACAAAAGTACCATCATTGAACTTTTTTCCAAATATCACGTAGCTCTCAACAATAATAACGAGTTTATAGGTATATATACCAAATTCTGTTTCCTTCAAATCCACTTATGAAGTATTTATCTATCTAGCTTTTCCATAATCTTGATTTAATTGGCCGGATTATGTGAGTACATATGCTCTCTCTCTCTCTCTCTCTCTCTCTCTCTCTCTATATACACTTGATGAAGTAGGCCTTAGTCGTGAATTGATTTTCGTGGGTATGCAGCTCATAGGTATAATGCGTATGGTATAAAGTTTTGCATTGAGATTACAATAGTGAGAGGTGAAATTGTCGAGTGCGGACTTGAATTTAATGAGCCACGTTAAGCTCTACTTTTCAATATTTCGTTTTGATTTTAAATTTGATATTCTTGTTTTGTTTATAGACGAGACTGACAGTGTTTCGAGAAATTAATTTTATATCAATTCTCGTGTACTTATTTTTACGCTTAAAAATATCTAAGAATAGTAAACATAAGAACTTTTGTGATAATAAAAAAAGAAAAAAGGAAAATAAAGAAAAGTTTGAACAAGAGGAAAATAAGCGAGTATAATATAACGAGAGAAAAGCCCATCATTTGTCAAAATTCCAGGAAAATTACGAAACACAAAAGTTCTCGCGTAGTTTTCTAATTTTCATTTAATAAATAGCCAAAAGGGGGGGGGGGGAAGAAAGAGGGAAAAATAATATTCCTACGTCCCTAATTATAATTACTGTTAATCCTAGTTTTTATAACTTATACGTATGTGTATACTGAAAAAGGAGGGTTAAAGTTTCCGGTAGCGCGTGCTCGTGTATATAATATATATATGTATATATACCCCTCCAAACTTTGGGTTATGAAAATAAAAGGCTATCGGTGTGCTTGGCTTGGGAAAACTTTTGCTCGACTAAAAACGTAAATTGCTTTTATTTTATTTTTCATACCTTCGATACGAAAAAAAATATTCATATAATAAATAATAGCCCTTGCTATTACACTGTTTTTATTTATCCTATTTTATTTACCTTTTTGTTTTAAACCTCGTAAACTTGAGCTAGAAAAAACAGAAACAAAAAATAAACTGCTCAGTGTAAAAAAAAATACAACTCACGACTAACGTCTACCTTCTCCTTCTCATTAGAAAAATTAAAAAAAAAATCTTGTAGACCCTTAAAAAAACCCTCTTAGCAAGACTGTTAAAACTTACACTGCATTCGAGCATCTTAGGAAAGTTTACACCCCTCTTCTTTATTTTTCTCTCTCTTTCTCTTTTTTTCTATTTTCATACGACCCTACTCTCAGAAGTCTAGCTTCATAAACCAATCAGCCTGAGCAGTCTTAGCTTCATATGATGTTTTAGAAAAAAAAAAAAAATTTCCCACATCCACCCCTCAACTTTATTTTCACAAAAACGATCGCACCAACTGAGTCAGCTTAAATGATACTGAGCGTGGCTATATTATATACTTGCATTCTTGAATTGAATGACCAAAAACATTTTAATTGCACCGTGAAAGTTCTGTAGCGTGATATCTATATATATTATAATATATGATCGTGTGTCGTTCTATGCATGTTGTCATAATTACCATTATGACCTTGTCTTGTTTTGTGAAAAAAAGAAAAAGGCCAGGTATATTTTTTGGTTCAGAAAATGGGTAGGGAATAACAAAAAACAAAAGGGTAAGTTGTAAAAAAAAGGAGTTTTATATGATGTGATAAATTTGCACAAAAATTATATACCGAGGTTTGGCTATAAATTATTGTATTTTAATTTAATTTTTTTTTTGGAGCTTAAGCATTTGTTGGGAGTATCTATATATGGCATTTGTGATAGGCAGCCTTTTTATACGCTCTGCATCGAGCGGCTTATATAATAATACTTCGAAGCCGCTTCTTGTAATTATGTTTATATCGTTTGACGCAAAAAAAAAAAAAATAAAGAACGGCTTATGTTTATGATTTTGGACTGCCTTATTTAAGATACACTTGGCGTAAACGAGCTCGCGCTATAATTCAGCCTGATGAATTATTTAATTTCAATCGTGTCTTGTGCGCAAATTATTGATTTTTTATTTTATAATGCTGTTATTATTAATCTCGGGCTTGAGAGCTGAGAGCTGTATTTGATACGCGGAGGCTCTGCGTCTGTTGTGAGAGATATTGTTTTACACCTGTGTGTAGAGGTGTAACTTATTAGTTAATTTTTTTTTTTTTTATGTGAGTCTATGAGTAAAGTGGGTATTTAATATGTTTACGATTTAAGCGAGACTATACCTTATGTCTCACACAACACGCTGCTCCATATTATTTTAGCTTGGTAGTTAATTCAGTTTCTGACACTGCTTCATTTTATTTCCTTTATTTATTTAAATTTTTAATTATTTTTATTTTAGTTGGGAAAAAAAAGATACGTATAGTTTTAAAATGATTGAAAGCTTAATTGCGGTCTACGACGAAACAGCAGCAGCATTTGAAATACGCGTTTGTGAACTGCTCCTTATATGTACCGCTTTGCTCGATTAAAAAAAAAAAAAAAGAAAGTACATTTGCGAGTGAACGTAAGACGCGTGTACTTCTTTAAGCAAGACATGCGCCCTGATGCATGGAGTTTCTTGGGCTCAAAGAGTGAAAAGTTTCGGTTTCACTATGCATGTATGCATGACTTGTTTTTTTTTTTATCATCAAAAATGATGATGTATCTCGGGCATTTAAGACTATGCTTCTGAGACTATAAATGAAGTGAGGGTTTGTAGTGTTGAGAGAAATTAAATTTTGGTGTTGGGACGAACGTTTAATAAAACGTTTAGATAATATTTTTTTTTTATACTTTGTTTTGATGGGAAGTAAAAATAACGAAAGATTGAGATTTGTAAAAAGATAATCTGACTAAAAGATTTTTTTATTTTGAGCTCTCTGACTAATTGTAATTTGTACTCTTAATATTTGTACTAAGCTTTCTATTTCGTTAAAAGGTGTAGAGAATTTTTTCTCATTATTTTAAGCGGCTGTGTAAGGATTTTAAAAATACACTTATGATACACAAAACATGTATTCTTTATTTATGTTTGTTTTTTGTTGTTAGAATGTACTTCGTTTATTATTACAATTTTTTAAAGAAAATGAAAGTTGAGTATTATGGTGAGTTTAATTTTAAATAAGCATTGAATTAATTTTGTACAAAATGTAATATTAAAATAAAAAAAAATGTTTTTAGCAGTCATTGAACTTTGTGTACAAACGTACGATAAAAATATTTATTTAAAAAAAAATTAAAAATATTCAAAATTCAAGGTACAGACGTAAAGCAAAGATGTAGGTTTGAAAATTTTAAAATAATTTCATTGAAATACTTCTTTTATAAAATAATTGCAATTTTTCGTAAGTGCTCTTGAAACTTTTTAATCGATAATGTAATTTCAAGTTTAAGATTCTTAGACCAACTTGTTAAATGAAAATTCCTTATAAAATTCTTTTACTATAAAAATTGCAAAGAAAGCAAAAAAAAATTAACAACATAATAAACAAATTACTATATTAGTGCACACTCCTATATATTACACAAAAATAAACAAAATTTCTGCTTGTTGTTACAATAAGCTTCGTTTAATTTAATTTAATTACAAAAGATCAATTACTGAAATTGTAAGGATTCTCATTTAAATCGTAACATTATAATACAATTATATTAATTGATAAATATTTATTTATAATTTATTTTGATGAATTAACTGCACAAAAGCTATATCCATACACAGAGAAACATATGAAATTTGAAACAACAGTAAGGTAATAATATTCAAATTTTAAAATTAATTATTACGAATGTGCAAATAACACTGGCAAACGAAATTGGCTCAGCACAGCTTCAAAGAGACATACATCCCTACCTATCTGAATCAAATAATCCTAATTGCCCACATACACATTCAAAACCTCCAACACATACATATTACACAATTTGTATATAAATTTACTCACCATAAGAACTCAACTTTATGAGCTTTAAACAATCTCAACGTATATATCTATCGACAGTGAAAATTTTTGCATCAGCGAATTTCAATCGCAATAGCAAACAAATAACAACATCCACAAACCGAGAAAATAATCACGCAAAGTCCATTTCTAATTCCATTCATCAAACATAAAAAAAAAAAATAAAAATTGTCTGTTCTCACCACATAGTTTCTCTCAACGCAAAACCTAACAATTTTTGCTTTCTCGCGTCTGTATATAATCAGAAAAACCACCATTCAGTACAAAATTATAAGGATTTCACAGATTTTCATTCGCTTAAAAAAAAAAAAAAGTGATCGCTTTAATTGCACACCAAGACCATAAACTCTCAGAGCGTCGCTTTCTCTTTCTCTCAATACGCGCGTATACGCACTCTATAGCTATGAAAATCTCGATATTAAAAGCCGTGAAAAGCTTCTAGCGATAAAAGAGAGGATAGGCGAAACTTTTAATTAGCGAGTTCATCCATTTATCCGAGAGCTATATGCGCGAACGCGCGTGTTCTGGTGTTATAACGCAAGCAGAAGAAGAAGTTGAAGACAGAAAATAAAACAAAAAAAAAAAAAAAAGAAGGGAAGAAGAGGGAGTAGAAAGTTCAAAGGGGAAAAAGTAGGCTACGCAGCACAGAGAAGGAGAGTATAGAGGGGGTGAGGAGTAAAAGAGAGAGTGAGATTGCAAGGGTGCAAAAGCCGGACAATGAAGTTGGATACGTTGATGTTTTGAAATAGAAAAATGCTACGCGGTCTAGTTTGTGTGAAAGAATATGAACGAGCTACTGTAGTTGGTTTGTGACGGATTTTTCTGTTGGTGCTTGTTTTTTTTTTTTATTATGCGTTTGGTTAGACTATCGTAAAAACTTTTAACGGGGATTTTTTTAACAAGTGTCTCGAATGCTTATTTGTTTATTTCGGATTAACCTATGTTGATTTATTAGTCAGTAAATTAATTGAGGAGGTTTTTTGTAGAAGCTACATTAATGATGTTTCGAGTAAACTATATATTCTATAATGAAATTGATTCTGGCTTAATACGATGGAATTATGATAAGGATCGTTAATAGGTTGATTACATCATCGAGGAAATATTAATAATTTTTAGATTGAAAAGTAAATGTATGCATATTAAATTTTGATTATTAAATATTTAAAAAAATTGAGATTATTATAAGATGTTTAATCATTATTTTTTATCATTATTGCTATGAATATTTTTAATAAGAAAATTAACTTTTACAACAATGAAAAAAAATAATAACGATATCCATAAAGTGTTAATATCAAGTTCCATTTTCATAAAAAAAAAAATTTGAAAAAAGAAAATTCAAACCAATATACAAGCTCACTTAGACTCTTAGCCCACTCATTGCTTTCACGATGATCCGACTAAACGATAAAAGGAAGCACATCCTCTCTCCCTTAAAATCCATTTTCTCCTTTTCTTAGCCTCGCTTCTATCTATCCATCAGTTAACAAAAGGCTAAGAATTTATTGATATCACAACGTACGTATATGAGATCAGCGAGAATCTACGGTTATTCGCGATGGGGTAGAGACTCCTTTCAACGGATAAGTGTTAGGTTGACATAGCGACTGGCTGTAGATACCTGTAGACTAGCAAAAAATGTTCAGTGCATTAGGCAGGAGACATCCTTTTTCGTTTGCTCCGTATTTTTTTATTGACTCACTTTTCCTTTCAAGCAAGGTTATTTTGGCTATAGTGGGTTTCTTTGAAATTCGAAATGTCACGTGAGTTTTATGATGGCAATGAGATTTTGATATTAGCTATAGCTATTTATTTTTGTGTGATTTTTTAGGCTTTTGTAAGATGAAGTTGAAATAATGGAAAATAGCGCGTTTGTGAAAAAAGGGTGTATTAGAAGGGTTAGAATGTAGGTGTGCAAGTAAACTTTTGTTGAGGTACAAAATAATAAGTTTAGAGAACTTGAAAATGTATATTTTTTATGTATTTATTAAAGTTAAATCATTCTATAAATTTATTATTAAATTTTTAAAATTATATCGTGAAAATGAATTAAAAATTAAATGGGTTTGATGATTGATACAAAGAAGCTGGAATGATATTTTTATTCTTTTTATTGAAGCAAGTACATTAAAAAAAATTAAAGTACAAAGATTTTAAAGTACATAAAATTATAAATTTATGTATTATTTCACACAATAAGTTTAACTCTTATGATATCAGTCGCGAATAAAATAATAAATACCATTTAAGTTCACTTTTTAAAAATAAGTACGGGTTTCTATACAATTTTCCTACTATAACATACTTTTTTCGTATGCAATACATTAGTAATAAACTTGAAAAATTTAAAATATATTTCTTCAGATTTTCCATACCAACACTTTTCCCAAATTTAAAAAAATAAAAAAGTAAAAACACAAAAGCTCAATTCAAATAATCAAAAATTCCATCGTATAAGCCAACGAAAGTTCATCTAAATTTTTCATTCAATTTCAAACAGTAGCTGCCAATACGGAAAATCTCACAAAAACAATTTCGCGAAACAACCAAGCAATTCACAATCCAAAAAAGCAGCATAACAGCAGCAGCAGTAGGAGCAGCAGTAGTAGTAGCAGCAACGATTCACGCGCGGCATCTTGAATAATTACGCAAAATCCGCAAAGTTATTTCGCTTTTGAATTTCACCATCACACCAAACAGCAGTATAATATACACGAATATAAGCGGAGGTGACGAATTACATTATCGTAAATTCGTGAAAGTCAGAAAGGTCTCGATACGCTCATGCTTTTCGCGATTCGCGAACGACTGGTGCTTTTAAGCGTTCCACGTGTAAATAAGCGCTACGAAGATAACGGGATTGATGCTAAATATTCGCTTCCCTTTCCCTGTCTCCGGGCGCTTTTTTTTTTTTTTTTTTCCATCGCACTGTGAGTGCAAGCCACGAGTTTTAACGTTTATCTGGATGCTTGTGAACGTCGAGAGAGGAAGATCGGCCGTTAAGCGCTCGATAGCGTTGATTTGTGCCCATGCGACATCTCACCCTCTCCACCCTACTCTTTACTCTTTCATTCTCTGGTGCTAACCTAACGATCGTGAATTGTAGGTCGCGCGAGATCAGAGCAGGTTTGGTCTTCTTATTCATGGTTTTTTTTTTTCAAATTTGTTTGCAGCTTTTATATTTTTATTTTTTTTTTTTTTTATTTTTTGTTACGTGCGATAAGACAAATGCCGTATCGGTTTTAAGCTGATTTTTCGTTTGTTATTGTTTTGTTAGATTATGGTTTTGTTATATCTTGTGATAATATTAACGGAGGATTTTATAATATTATTGATAAGAATAATTGTTTTAATACAAATTTAATTGACTTTATATAAATAAGAGTAAAATTAATAAATAAAATCATTTAAACTGAATTAATTAGAAATGGTCGGGTTTGGTCAGACAAATAAATTGTGCCAGACAATCGACTTTTTTCAAATATAACACAGACAACATTTTTATAACCCAACTACTTTAAATTAAAACAATTTTTGCTTAATTGTTCTAGAAATAGTTATTTTTTAATCTACTAAATTGATGTACAACATATTTTAACTAATAAATTATCCAAAATTATTACAATACAAATCCTCTTTTAACAAACGCAAGATCGTTAAATTTAGCAAATCAAATTTTTGCCTTAAAAAAACATTATGATTTTCATTGCCAAAAAAATAAAATAAATAAATAAACAAAATAATAAAAAAATTCTTAAAAAAAGAAAATAAAAGCCGTGCGTACAATCCGCACGGTTTTTCCCTCGAAGCTTTGCCACGAATTTTAAAATTCAAATAATTGGGCTGTTGTCGGGTTTTGCGGTGGGCTCTCTCGCTCGCTTGCTCTTCTGGAATCGCAGGTGGCCTGGATCAAGGCGGATACAAAAGCTATCCTTGCGATCCACGAGCACGTCATCACGAACAACGCCCGGCTCAGTGTGACGCACAACGACGCCAATACTTGGACGTTGAACATCAAGGACGCACGACCGGAGGATCGGGGTACCTACATGTGTCAGGTCAACACGCAGCCCATGAAGAGCCAGGTAAGCCCCCTCATCCTTTTCCCACCCCACACCCCCACGTTTTGTCGCGCATCTGTTCTCTCGGTCCCTCTTTTTTTTTTTTTTTACGCGCATCCACGCTATCGCCTTTCGCGTCACGTGTCTTTACTATAACAGCATCCAACCACCATGTCCCCCCAGCCCAACTCGTCGCTTCGATCGTTTTTCACCGCGTTCGTTTTTTTTTTTTTTTTCTGTCGTCGTTATTTTTGTCTCTGGCTATGTGTACTGCGGATTTAACATTCGCTTTTCAGATCCGAGCTTATGTATATTTGTGGCTCGAAAAAACAGAGCAATTTAATTGTAAATCGTTTTAAAAATTTTAATTTTAAAATTAAATATTTATAAATCCTTTGACATGAAAAATTTTATCAATATATAATAATAATAAAAATTATAATTTTTTTTTGTTACAAAAACTCAAAAAATAAAAAAAAAACATTTCGACTGCGAAGAGCGCATACTTGGAGGTTGTCATACCACCGGACATCATTAACGAGGAGACCTCGGGCGACATAATGGTACCAGAGGGTGGTTCAGCGAAGTTAACCTGCAAAGCACGCGGCTATCCGAAGCCCGATATCGTCTGGAAACGCGACGACAGCGTCGACATCATCACGAGGACGCAGAATGGTGGGAAAATGAGAGGTAAGGGGTTGTTCAAAAAAAAAGAGAAAGAGAGAGAACATCATCTCTCGTTGCTATATACCAAAGTGACGGACACGGTTATATACTTCTGACGTTTCTATCTCTCCACTTCAAAGCCAAATGACACTTCCGGGAAAAATTGAGAAAGAGAGAAAAAGAGAGAAAAAGCTACATATCGATTTTCTTCAAGATGTATTTTTGCACCTTGAGCTAAAATAGAGAATATTCTCTTTTTTATTTCTTTTTTGTTACCTGACTCGGATGACGAATATTTCAAATACGTTGCAAAAAATTTAGACGTTCAGATGTCGAATTCTTAGTTTTACAAATTTCAAAATCTCGGATAGTGTCACTTTTTGCAAGCTGATGCTAAATTAGATTTTATAAAATATGAAATGTACTGGCTGGGTAATAAGGATTTTAATTTTTAATCAAATCTAAAAATAACATTGGAATTGATAGGATTTGATTTTGGTGATTATTGAATGATTTATTAAATTAAGTATTGGTTTTATGAAATTTTAAGTAAGTAAATTCTGTCAAGTTGATAATCAAAATAATATGATATCTTGTTTAAGAAAAAAGAAAATAAACAAAGTAATGCAAGTTTGTGAAACTATTGATTGCTTATAAATAAATTTTAATATTATTTAATGTAAAAACCTAAATCTTAATAGAATTAAATTTATTTTGATACATTTTAATTGGATACGTACATTTTTTTAAAAAAAAAGGAAGATAGAAAAACAAAATAAAATATTCTTTAACGTGCATAGACTATTTCTACTGATTTCTTTCTATTGTCCAACCATACCACAAAATCAATTTTATTTATATAAATTTTATAAAACTTTTATCATCCTTTAAAAAAAAAAACATTTGATTTCTTCAAAAAGATCTAACAATCGTACTTAAAGCAAAGAACAATAAGACACGACGTTACTAGATACTGTCTTCGACCCCTTATTTGTTTTTTCAAGAATCCTTTGACAACTACAATACTACGACTCGGATGACATTTCCCATTACAAAGGAGCTTCATAAAAAAAAAAAAAAAAAATCGACAATGCCTCAAACACAGAAAGAGAAAGAGACAAATAGAGTAAGGTAAAAGAAGTCAAACGTTGGCAATAATCAAGTTCGATACCTTTCCGTCTATTCTAATTGCGATCTGAAGGAGCACAGCTCGAAACAGAAGAAAAATGAAGACCAACACGAAAACGCGCCCGCGTGCACATTAAAAGGACAAGCCAGGACAAGACAACTGCTACCAGTGTCGCAATGCAAATAAAAGCATGTCCCTCTCTCTCTCTCTCTCTCTCTCTCTCTCTTTCACTTCGCGTCAATATAAATGACGACACTGATAAACGTGCAGTCCTCGCTCTTTTTCTCCATTTCACGAACTCGTTTAGCTCCCCTTTTTCCCAACCCATTGTTTCGAACCCACGCACACGCCACTCTCCTTTTTACCTTTAACTGTACTCGCTTCATTCTCGTTTCGAAGATATATATGCCAATTGCTCGGCATTTACATCTCGCTTCCCTTCTCCTCTATAGCGTTTCCCATACCCTTTCTTTTTTTTTTTTTTTAACACGGGCTCTTTTTTTCTCTCTCTCACTTTTTTACCCTTCCAATGTGCATAATGTTGTGCTTCTATTTATATCTTTCTCTTTTTCTCTGTCTATGAACTACTAGCTTTTTTTTTTCAGTTATTCATTTTAAGCTATGCAGATTTTCTTTTTTATTTTATTAGCTTTTTTTATGAATAATAATTATAGATTTTTAGACGGATTTCTAACAGTATAGTCCAGTAAAATGAGCTCTGAAATCGAAATTTTAGCTGAGTGTGTTGCGAGGACGGTTTCTTATGTTTTCGACCTCGCTGATCACGGGAAAAATA
>JAPYZE010002560.1:0-20503 GCA_030522805.1 Leptomastidea abnormis
ATTTTTGAAAGCCACGTTAGGCAAGAGGTTATGTTGTATTACGAATGATTACACAGACTTTACAAAATAATACAATCATGCTTTAAAAATATCTAATATTTAAAATACTAATTATAAAATAATAATGATATAAGTTAATCATCCCTCTCATGAAGGATTTTCTCTTTATCTCTCTATCTTTGAGTAATTTTAAACTTTGGCACGATGAAACCACGTGGTTCTTGTACACCAATCACACTACACGTTAGGTTATAATCAGAACCAATCAGATCACGAATAGATCGAGGACAGATCATATCCATCATTTTTTTAATATAGGATTTCGACACGTGTGGGTAAGCCAGTTTTTTAGCGTTGAGGAGATTTTTTTCCCGAGCGAAGCGAGGAAAAAAATGCCTCAACGCTAAAAAATGATTTTCCTTTGAGTGTCGAACGATATTTTATTTCCAGAGAGCCTAAAAATCATTTCCAAGATGAGATTTTTAGGCTAGAGGGAATAACCATAAGTTTTTCACAAGTATAATACTTAAGAAACCAAAAAAATCTTTGATCAAAAGCGTGACTTAAATTAAAAAAACCGCTGCCTAGTGTACAATGAAAAAAATTAAAAATTAATATTTTTTTAACAAGTTTTACATTTGTCCTAAAAATTTGTCAAATTTCTGGCCTCCCGCATAAAGTGCATTCTACCAGTAATATATTTAATTTTTTGGATTATCATATAAGGGCTTTTTATTCTGCATAAGTTGTACATTTTGATCCTCTTTACCGCGATTTAATTAATCAAAACACTGAAAGTTGGCTTCAGTTGGAGTACCAATATTTTTGTTCGTGATGTTAGTCGCGTTTTGTCACTCCTGTAACTGTCACTTTTGTAACCTTTTTATTCATATTCTCTCATTTTCCCCATTCAAAACACGTGTAAAAATTTCAATAGCAGATCCGGCTAAGTCCACGAGTTCGTATCTTCCATTTGACATTAACAATGAAGGAAAATTATTAAAAAATTCCAAAAACACAATTTTTCGATTCCTGTTTGGACATCAAAATTTACAAGTTTTTTTAGTAATGAGCCATGTACTTATGTGTAGTGTAGGTGGTTGTGCAAGCAGTTGACGACGACGCATTGCAACGCTCTCGTTCTTCTATATACATATACATACACGTATACAAATAACATACATTCATACACTATATCCATATGAATTTATATACGAATTATATCCACATATATAAGTATAAACGCAGAGAGATAAGTAAGCAGCAGTAGCACGCACGATGAATCTGCTCTCTCCCTCTTTTCTTCTCTCTCTCTCTCTCTCTCTCTCTCTCTCTCTCTCTCTCTCTCTCTCTCAATATTAACTTCCGCTTGCTATAGCTCCAAGCGAATACTGCCTCGATCACCATCGACTATATCTGGCTCTCCCGGATTAACGAGACGCTTGTGATGATGATGATGATGATGATACTAAGGTTGAAATATAGACAAAGAGACAAAGAAAGAAAAATAAAAGAAGCTTGAGGCTTGGTGGATTTGTCGATAAATAGTATATAGGTACACTCATATACCTACACTCTTTATGCCGACGATTCTCATCCCAGTCACGTTCGCAAGTAAAACGGCCCCGCGAACATTGGCGTAATTACTATATAGCACAGATTCTTAAAAGCCTACACGCTGCTGTAATTGGATTGAATACGACTTGATTTTTATCATATATCGATAGTTTTTTACTTTTTCTTTTAATTTATTTATTTTTAAAATCCTAAGGGTAAATAGATGAGCTTTTTCATAGTAGCTGTAACTTTGATTGATAAGGCTAAATGATAAGACCTTATGTACATTATAAATTAAAAGTCTACATTTATAGGCGGTGATGTAGCTTGGATTCCTTGTGTGGGTAGATGAGAAATAATGCGTGTACTGTGTAGGTGTGCATGTATGTATATCTATGCTTACGGTATAGTTAAGATTAGAGTCTCTAATTGAAGACTGAGAAAAATATTAGAGCTTCGTGAGAATAGGCGAATATATACGCATGGGAACGTATGCTGCTACTGCTGCTCATCTTGACGACTTGGGTATTCGATTGGAATTGCTCTCGTTTACAAAATAAGGACTCATATGTACAGGTGTATCATCATATAAATCGGCGAAACAGAACTTGAGAATTGATAAAAAGTCTGGGAATAAAAAGAATCGAGGCATGGAAAGGAAATGCAGATATATAAGCTTCCTTGATTTCACATACTTAAAATAAAATTAAACACGCCCAACAAGTAAGTACACACACGCGCGCACACACACACACACTACACCAACTTGTGTAAAATTTAATGCAAGGTCATTTTTACGGAGAAGAGATCTTACGTAAACGCAATTCAATGAAAGACTCGTTTTATATCTCCCCCTCCCTTACATATACGTATAATATGTTAATTAAAACTCACAAAGGAGATAAAAAGTTTTAACATCGTGGTAGATATATAACGGCGAGAGAAGAATGAAAAATTAAAAAAATTAAAAAAAAAAAAACTGGAGCGCATCAATCAACTGCTTTATCTCGTCGTACATAATTGAAAAACCCTCAATGACTATATCATATAGGTCTACCAACTAACCAACCAACAACCAACATATATGTACATATTATATGCTTCGTTCTTTTGCGATTAAAAATGGCTTTTTCAGTTTATAATAAGCGAGCAAAAAGACGCCTATACTTATACGCATGAGAGCTAATAAATGTGACAGAAGCAATCGTATGTATGTGTATATTTATATATGAAATAAAAAGTCTTGCCAGAAAAAAAGTAATTTTTACTCAACTATGACCAAATAACAACGATAACATATAACAACAACCACAACAACAACAACAACAATAACTATGTGTATTATAATAAACTGCCTATAGGAAAAGGTAGCGATTCAACAGCAGCAGCAACAGCTTGCCGTGATGTGAAAGTCTCCTTGATAATTCAGTGGAATTTCTATATATCTTACTCTATAGATGAATAAACAACACACACACACACCCACATACATACATAGTAGACGGACCCAGGACAGGATCCCCGCTTTATCAAACACAGGCGCACCACGTGAGAGGCAGGCGTGTGCAAAATATTTCACCGGTGACTTGGTATTCTTTTTACGGCAGTAATTCTCACGGTTGTTGTTGTTGTTGTAGCTGCTCGTGTCTTTAACTTGCAACATACTTATAGGTACATACATATGCTCAGAGATGTATAGGCGCAAACGTTTTATTTTTTTTTCATTTTTTAATATGAACTCTCTCTCTCTCTCTCTCTCTCTCTCTCGTTCTCTGTACACCTATTTCTAATTGTGGGAGAGTTTTATCTTACCGTGCGACTCATACTCCGCCGGCAGCGTCGTGCCGACGACAACGAAGACTCGCGTCTTCTTCCGCCTACTCTTTCTTCGTGGTACGCCCATTTAATCGTCTTCTTAGTCTGGGCGAGCGCACACGCTCTTCTGCACCTATATGTGTGTGTGTGTATGTATGCAGGAACTGCCTTACAGCCGATGTGTACCACAATCGCCTCTCTTGATCTTATTCTATATACATATAAAGCTGATGATTCTATTTTCTTCAGCAGCTTCTCTCTGCTTTAAAAACTAGCGCGAGCAAGGCTTTGTGAGCTGTGTCAGCGGGCTACGCCTTGTATAAGCACCTATGCGTCCTTTCTCTCCAAACTTTATTGGTAGGTATACCTTATATAGGATCCAATAGCACCTGGATCAGCTGCGAGCAGGCAGACACTTATTCCTTTCTTTCTTTCTTTCTTTCGATTATTTCTACCGTTTACCGATTTCCATACGTCTTCCTTACTACCGCCTATTTCTCTCCTTATCTATATTCCTCCAAGAAATCAAGCACTAAATTTTGCACACAAAGAATTAATAAATAAATAAATAAATAAAAATTACACGGGACTTAAGTATAAGGTCTCATATGCGACCAACGCGAGTAGTGGCCCTGTTAATACTGAGCAGCTAACCTCCTTGACGGCCGATCACCACCCGATGAAAAAAAAAGAGAGAGAGAGAGAGAGATAGAATAAGTTCCCTCTTCTCTCGTCCTCCGCGCTCTCCCACCCACGGCCCTGCTCTCGTTACTTTTCTCCCACCGCCTTTACCAGTCCTCCTCCTCCTCCTCCTCCTCCACTTTTTCCACATCGCTCCGATCTCCCTCTCTTTCTCTCTCACAGTATCTATATATAATGTGGCTTTAAGTTTGCCGCCTTTGCCACTATACTCGCTAGAGAGGAGAGCCCTAAAAGACTCTGCATCTCCCAGTTTTGCACACACACGCAAACACACACACACACACACACACGCACGCACGCACACAGAAACACACACACACACACACACACGCACAATATAAATACACACGTATGCATACAGAGAGATAAGAAGTTCTTCTAGTACGGCCAACCAAGCGGTTCTTGCTTCTTAAGCTATATATCTCGCTATCATACCACACTAGACAGATTAAATTTGCATTTTGTCAAATTATTTGGCATAATCCGAGACGAATAATATTGTTGCTTGATACGTTACAAGTTACGATATTGGCAGTTACGCTACTAAATACTTTTGTTATGAAAGTGCCCTATTTTGTCCATATACCAAGTAACTTTTTATCAATTCTGACCAATTTTTTTTCTTACTCTCTAAATTTCTTTGAGTGAAGATGGCTCTGTTTTTTCTAGTCTTCGAGTGAAATTCACTCGAATTGAGTGAACGGTCACTCGAAGACTAGAAAGAGCCACTCTTTTGATTTTGAGTGAAATTTTCACTCAAAGAAATTTAGAGAGTATTAAAGGTAACTTTTTAAGAGAAAATACCTACTATGCCTATGCAGCTTTTTTTATTTTATGTTTTCCACGCCGAGCTAAGGATTTAAAATGCTAAAAAGTCAAGCGGCTCCCACAGTATAGTCCTCATTTTATAGTGGCCTTAAGTATGGCCCTATACTTTTTCTGTATATTTGAAAAAATACCAATTATTAGTTTGTAACGGCTCAAGATTATTTGTAAGATCTTAAAATCATGTATTATAGTCGATTCAATATCGAAAAAACTTTTTGCAGGTGTCATAACTTTAAATAAATACCCATACACATTATTAAACATTAAAATTTTAGATACTAAACGTGACTAAACGAAACTTTTAAAAAAAGCCAAAAATCAATATTTCATACAATAACGCGAATAAAAAATTTTCGAACGTTTTGTAGTGATTAAGGATATCTTTTTGAAAACAAGTAGTGGAGAGAGGGATCAAACTACACGGGGGCTGAACTAAACAACGCGATTCTTTCAATGTTAATGAGTTTAATGTGTTTCTTAAACATACTAGGCATAATTGTACTGGCACCCTCGAGTTTTTGCACAAAAAATCAACGGATTCCATTGCAAAACAAAATTTTAAAACCGAAATAACGTTTTTTCGACTTTTTCACGTAATTTTTGGATTTTGCTAAAACAGCATTTTGGTTATTTTTTCCCAATTTTTTTTTTCTTCTTGAAATGAAGGAAAATCTTATTCTTATGGTGGATCATACATTTTGGACTTTTGAGAAGCCACTAAATTTTTTTAAGGCAAAAAAAAATCAAAATTTGCGGCTTTTGTGGTGCTTTGTATAGTGCTGCCCGAGAAATCGTGTAGTTCAGCCCCATGACTTTTTCATATTGCGAAAAAGGTGACTTCAATGATTGTGCTCTACAAGTCACAATTTTTAATATTTTGACTTGAAAAAAATTGAGGGACTTCCTGAAATCTTAAGTTTGAAGTCTGTACTTTTTTGATAATACATTTCTTTGATTTAGTATGAGAAAAAAATTACTGAAGAAAAATCGTGTAGTCTAGCCCCTTTCTCCGCTACTTTGTCATCAAAAAATGCATTAAAAAATTTTTTTTTTCTTTCGCAACTGAAATTCCATATATCCAAAAAATATCTACTCGTATATTTATTTTCCCTTAGCAATAACCATCAAATTTCCGCTAATATCATTGAATAAATTAAACCCATCAAATCAATCATTCCAATCGATCATCAATTAAATTACATCCAGCACAAACATCTAAGCATCGCACATTAGACACAGCAGCAGCAGCAGATAAGGATGTCCGTTCAAGACGACATACGAAAAAATGGAGCCATAAATAACCTTAGCTCGCCAAACTTAACAACATTAGCAAAACCGAAACCCGAGATACCAGAAAGTAAGAGAAATAGGAGACACCAAACAATCAACAAATAATTTTCCTATTACAAGCACACACACACACACACACGCGCGCGCACGCACGAGAGAGTAGCAGCACCTCTCATCAATTAATGTCGTTGTTGCACTGCTAAATAAGTAGCCGCAAATCGAACAGCAACGTCCCCGGATGCGGGCGGAGGAAGCAGCGGCTCAGAGAGAGAGAGAGAGAGAGAGAGGCAGAGAGAGAGAGAGAGAGAGAGAGAGAGAGACAGAGAGACAGAGGGAAAGAAAAAAAGAGTTGCATCAGGGACGTAATAACTGTAGCCAGGCCCTTGCGGCTGTCAGCAGAAAGGGGAAGGATATAATATGTTGCACGAGGGACTCGAGCGTTGGATCAGCTTATAGACATTTCAAAATACATTATGACATAGTGCAAATTATTGTCTCAAACTAAACATTGTGAAAACACACTTTAATAATACCCGGCTATGGATCAATGGACGAGCAAGTACGGCCTACAACCAAGAAGTAGAAAGAAGAAGAAGAAGAAGAAGAAGAAGAAAAAGGGCCGATTTATGCTTGCTGATGTGTACAGCAGTGCCGACTTGCAGCTAAGTACATATTGAGTGACGTTTTCATTCGTTCGCCGTAACTGCTGCATGGGGTCGTCCAGTGTATAGCCGGACATGTCATTCGACTTGAGCTCTATCAGCTTTTTTTTTTTTTAAGCGAGAGCTTTACCTATAACTGCAGCTGCTGCTCTGCTGTTGTCTGTGCTTCATTTTCAAAATTACATTTCATTGAATTTTATAAAGGTTTGAAGATCTACTTGTTGAGCCTAACTTTTATTTCTTTAAATATAATGTAAGGGAAGGTGGGGCTAAAATGCAGAAGCGATTCTTTTTATGTTAATGGACTTAATTTGTTCATTAGACAATGTAAGTATGCCTAAATAATACTATCATATCCGCGAATTTTTGTTGCACTAAAAATTTTTCTGTTTTCACTGGGAAGTAACATTTTAAACTCAAAAATCAATGTTTTCACTTTATCCTGTGTCTTTTTGAATTTGCAAAATTAGCTATTACCTATTTATAAAAAGAATATTCAATTAATAAATTTTATTTAATATAGTATATCATGCATCACGTGAAAAAAAAGTAAAGCAGATCCTAAGCCATCAGAATTATGATACCTTGGCTTTGCGTTAAGCGGAAACCAGGTGATTTAAGACATTTTTAACTACCTTTCACGGTGCATAAATGATTTTTCATAAAAATTTATGATTATGAAATTTCTTATGTAGTTTAACACAAATTTGATGTTATATTTAAAGTCGTGGGGTAAAATATTTTACATGACTTATAAGTAAATCTAAGTTTTTATACAAATTTCATTCTGATTACCATTTGTACAAAAATCAGATTTAAAATTCTGAAAAATTTATGAGAGTTCTTTTTATCAAAGAAAAGTATTTTTGATAAAAAAAAAAAAATTAATCCTTTTTTTGTCACGAATCAATCAACTTTGGACAAAAATCGCTTGACCCAGAAGAAAATCGACTCCATACTTTATAGATAGAGAATTACAATGATTAACTTAACAACCAATTCAATTCTAATTTTGAATAATAATTTATTGTCAAATCTTCTCGTTAATTTTTCTTTGCAAATCAGACACAAACGTGTACAACATGTGTTAAGCCTATCAAGAACAATTAACCATACACCGATTTGAATCTTGTAGGATAAGCAAAGCCATCCAATAGGTCAATACAAAGCAGAAAAAAATTCCAAGAGAGTTCACAGAGCATTGCTCTCGCACGCGTTGAAAAAGTAGGAGGGAAAAAGCTATGGGAAGCTCTTTACAACTAACCCGAGCCTATGAGAACGTTCTCGCGATTTTCTCGAGAAAAAAAGGCAATCCACACGCGGCCTTGGACCGACTGAGACTATACGTGAACGGGAAACAAATAGAATGAAATGTAGGCAGTATACAATGAGCCGCAAGTGGGTATACAAAACACGAGCTCTGCTAATTATTGCGCGGATATCGGGGCGTTGCCCCTTCTCTCCCCTCTTCCATTGAACTCTCTTTTCCTTCTTTTATAACAAATAATTTAGTTATTAAGAGTATGGAAAAGGCGAAGTCTTTACTAATTAGTAGCTAATAAATTCAGCTTTCGTCGAAGCTTCGCATCTTACGAGAAGGTGGCGACTGATCCAAAATTTTTTACTCTGATTTCGTATAAGCGGATTAAAAAAAAACAAAAAAAAAACAAAATATAGGTATATTGATATAAAAAAAATTTTTATTCCTTTGTTTGAGTAATAATAGTTTAACTCTTATATAAGATTTATGAAATAGTATCTTATTTGAGCTGGCTCAAACGATGTTTGTTTTGAAATTACCAAATTTTTATGAATGTAATACGAAAATATTAAACTATTTTTTAATCAAAACAACGATTTTTTTCAACTCAAGTCTTCTCTCCTTTTTCCCATGCAAATATGCGTTTGTACATTTGTAACAGTAAATCTATTCTACTCTACATAGTAAAAAGTAATAAAATTTTTAGCTCTCTAAAATTATTTATTATAATTAAAATTTCTCGTATATAAGCGATTTTTTAAATATAAAAAAAATACGTTTTTCTTTTGCCGACCTTTCCATTCTTATACGTTCACAACAACTGTGTAGAGCACAAACAAAACGGAAACGCGCGCGCGTACCTCATACACCGGTCTCCCCACATGACCTGAGAAAAGGGCGGTGTATATATATATATATATATTACACATTCGCGGGCAGGGGCACACACGAGTACGATTATATAGCTAAGTGTATAGACACGCACACACACACACACACACTCACCGTGTATTCGTCGTGTTCACCGCAGCCGGCGACCTTTCGAATCTCCTGCAGGCTGCCCCAAGCCCTTGGTGCTTTGTCGCCGTTGGACTTACTGCTAGATGGCAGGGACTTGGTCGTGTTGCAATGTTCCGACTGCAACGATTTTGAGCCCGGGCTTGTCTTCAGATTCTCCATGCTGTAGCCCATGCCGTTCGGATAGACCTTTAACGTTTTTTTTCATTCGTAATTTTTTTTTTCATTTCTTCAATGCGGATTTTATGAACAAATAATCGGAGCAACTATTATCATGATAAAGGAGCTTAACCTTTTGCAATTATTTTTTCTTTGTTATAAAAATATCGAAGTTTATATAACATTTTCAAAAGTCAGGAATGATATAAATAGATAATTAAACAGCGATTGTGTTGTTTTTTAAAATTGAAAATTCAAGAAATAACTGACAATAAAACTATAAGTTACTATTAAAATCAAATCAGATCACAGGATAAAAGGTAAGTATGCATAATAATAACGTTAAATTTTAGATTAAAAATACTTTTGGCAAAAATAAAAAAATATCGTTATAAGTTAATCAAAGTCAAAGATTAAACGTCACAGGCTACACGTGCAAATATCACCTCAAAGTGAGAAGGGGAGAGAAAGGAAAAAACGGTTTTTCACCCCACCAGTACAATCACGTTACAATTACAACGCAGCACACATCAATTGCAAATTTGAGAGGCCCACATAAGAAAAAGCAGCAGTCAAAAACACACTTACCTTGGGACTAAGTCTGTCAGGCACGTTTAGCTGCATGCCGGGTATTTGAGAGCCAGAAGGAATTCGAGTACGCAGAGCAGCTCTGGCAGCTGGCTGCAGCATACCCACGGCAAGGCTCGAGGTGTAGAGCCGTCGGGCCAGCGGCGAGCTGCGCTCCAAGGCGGCAAGGACCGCGGGACTGGCGCGCTGTTGCTCTTGCTGCTGCTCTTGTTGCTCAACGGCAAACCAGCCAGATGGCATTACGGCAGGACAGCTGACGACGCTCCCCTCTCCTGTGCTGCGCCGGCGGCGCTCGTCGCTAAGCCGGCTTGATGATGACGACGAAGATAACGAGCCTGACGATTTTTTCTTGGGGTAGCGACGATGTGGATGATCATGATGATGATGATGATGATGATGATGATGATCATGATTATGATGAGGCTGCTTATAACTATGAAGTTGTTGCTGCTCCTGAAGACAATCCGGGTTGTTTTGACTTCTGACCTCGAGACCGTTGCTGCTGCTACAGCGTGTGGGCATCATACTTGGATCCTCGACGTAAGGGATTGTACGGTCCGGCTCGCTTGGCGCCTTACTCGAGCGGCTTGCATTTAATGGCCTGCTTTATTAAAAGTCATTTGTTAATTTTATAATTTATTTTTTCAATCTATAATTATTCATTGTCGATTCGCAATTTACATATAAGAATAGTAGATAATTTTATTATCAACCGAAAAATAATGTCCCTATCACGGATAAATTATTTCCTTTCATTACATTTTGATTTTTTATTTGTTAATCACGAATGATTATAAAAACCTCGGACGTGAAAATACATCACGTATCAAAAGATATAAAAGAATTATTGTTCTCGCAACCATGAAGTTTGTATTTGAACGAAGCAGAGGTCGTGATCAAGTTTGCGCCTATACTAAGCGCAGCGAAAAGATCCATAGGATTTGCGCTCTATCGAAGCGGGAGCAGGATAATGCGAGGGAATGATGATTATATTCCAGGATTCTACACAAAATTTTATTTCTCGAACTAGAAACGATGGTCCTATTGATTTAAAAACTGGGACAAAATTTGATTATTATTGCTGAATGATAAGATAATGACTTTTTTATTTTCCAATAGAAACAGCTTATTTTTCTAGAAAAATAAGTCATTATCTCTTGCATCTCAATAACAAACTATTATCGTACCAATTTTCAGATTAATAACAAGACAATTATTTTGTGATTGAGAATAAAGAAATATGAATGCAACTATAAGAAGTATTAAAACTAAAAATTTGAACTCTGTTTACAGAGTGATTACTATAAGAGGAATATTTTTTTGTTTTTAGGAGTCAGGTCATCAATAGGGCCATTTATACACAAAATAATTTCTAATCCTATTGATAAAGGTGAAATTTTTAGGAACGCTAAATTTTTTTTTCGTTCCTATTTGTACGATCAGTTCGGTTAAGCGCTCATTTTAAAGATCTTTTAATTATCTGTAATTAGTGCATCTACACCTCTAAAATTAATTCTTTAAATTTAAGCTATAAACAGAAAATAAAAAATACAGAATTTTTTGATTTTAAATATTTATAACAAATTAATAAATGACATTTTCGAGTTGCATATGCTTCATAACTAAATTTTAGGCTTGCTATATAGTATAAGAGCACAGTTTGTTTTCTTGTAATATTTTTGTCGCAAATTCTCTATGACTTGGCTTAGAGATCATATATACCCTTTGTTAGAGCATCATCTAGCATATCACAAAATTTAAATTTAAAATATTGTCGGCGCTTCCTAAAAAATTTTTGCTCTAAAGTACATGAAATACGCAGATATCGATAACAAAGTTATTCATTATACCTACGATTCTGTTAAAATTATTAAAAAGATAAAAATATTTTATAAGTCGAGAAAAGGCAATTTTTCCACATAATATATATGGAGCACTTTTGCAAGCAAAACACAACTATTAAATAATTTTTTTTTGGACATATTTTCAGCCTAATACATACACTCATATACATATACATAATATAAACCGTATTTACACATAAGAAAAGGAATATAAAAACTTTTGTCCTTACTATAGCAAACATTACAATTTTTCAAAGAAATTAAAGACAAACTTGCAAGATTGGTAATTTATACTGAATTTTGACAAACAGTTCTTTTTTATGCATTTGGTAAATATTAATAACATAATAAATATTTACCTCAAATTTTATTACAAATAAAGAGTATATCTTTTTTAACTAAGGTTACTAAGTGGATCTAACCAGAGAAGAAAGGAGAGCCAAATATAAAACTAATAATCTAATGAAAATTAATGATTATATAAATTTAACAAATCATAAATATCATAAGAAATATTTGTTAGCATAAAAAATTATTTTAAATTAAAAATTAGTTAAATTAATTAATAAATAACTTATCACTTCTTTACATATACGTACTTTATGAAATCACTCCACCTTGGATCAGAAATTGCTCGAACAGTTAATTTTGAACTTCCCGCATCTTTGACAATATTTCTTCCCAAAGAAGAGACAACAATAGTCTAAAAATGAAAATATTTGAAAATTTAAGAAAATTTTAAATTCATTATATGATATCAATAAGTAAAATAATCCTTACTCTATCCTGATAACTCAATGGATACTCAGCATAGCAACCACATCCATCCTTAAAACCAATACCAGAATCACTATTACTTGAATGGGCCGTGGATGTGCTAACATTATCAAGTTGTGGTGATGGTTGATTCTCTCGGTGGTTTTTACGGTTTTCGAAAAGACCGGCTTCGTTTTCGACCACTTCCCCAATATAGAGAGTCTGTATGGCACCTAGTAAACCATCACAGCTTGCTGGAAATTCCTGGCAAGCATTGTTTAAATCGTTCACCTTGGTACAAGCGAAGCCAAAATCCGCGCTAGTCCTCGCATGCACCGCGTGTTCTTCCAGTTGCGAGTAAACCATAAATACGTGGCAAGAAGTCGAACAGTCTGCTGGATCTTCAGGCATGTCATAAGTGACATTGGCGCTAAGCGACTTTGTCAAGATGCCAAAGTGCACTTTATCATCGTTTGAGAAGGAGTTACAGTAAACAATGCGGTACGACGGATATTCTGCAATAAGCCGACCATCCGTGTTAGAGAGTTTTATATTTGCCACGTGAATCGTTAGCAAGACCTGCAATCAAACGTAACTTATAATAATAATTTGATTGTAAAAGTATCATGTTCTTTTGTGCTTAAATTAAAATTTTTGCTATTATAAATAAAATTTTGTATTAATAAGCAAGAGAATCGAAAGGTGTTTTTAAATTCACGTGAGAAAAGTCATAAACAACTCATGCGTTACTTATAATCAGTTATCAGCTAGCACCGTCACGAGTATGTTGTTAAATTCTTTTTACCGTGGTAGGTTCACGACGTTCCGCCTTAATCCTCTTGATGCACTTGCGGACGAGCGACATCATTGAAACAGACTGCTGCAGATGAGTGGGTATGTCGATAGTACCGAGATAGCCAAGGACGGCGCGATGCATTGTCCTTTCAAGATCGCGTCGGCAAGAGGCAGGTGGCGGGGGCGGTGGTGGCATGAGATTGGACATGTTCCACCGGCGAGTTGTGTCGGTTGAGCTGCTAGCACCTGCATCAAACATTGCGCCGCTTTGTAGATCTCGCACCACTTTGGCCACCCGGCACTGGCGTTGCGGCGTTGACGATACCCCAGAGCCTCCTGACGCATTGCTGGATCTCAACCTATAAGCATATGTTGTTCATTTTAAATTCTGTATTAAACTTAAGAATATAATAAATTTGAATAAGGAATAAGAAAAACTCTGAATATTTCGGGCTCAGAATAAGCTATCTGCCCCCTCTACTCCACAATAAATTGAGCAGTATTATAGCCAAGATTAGGTTTCTTCTCGATTAACCCACCTGTATCGTGGTCTTGAACGAGCCTTGGCAGCCGATGTCTCGTCCTCGTCACTCGAGTCGCTGTAATAACTATCGGCAATCTGCAAACGCAGTAGGCCGTTGGAGCGTCCTATGAGCCTGACAACGTCGTCATGGGGCATCTTGCCGACTCCATGTCCGTTGACCGCGACAAGGTACTCCCCGGAGCGCAGACCCGCGAGCTCGGCCGGACTGCCCGGTACGATGCAGCTGAGGATGCATGGCTGCTGGCCGGATATCGTAAAGCCATAGCCTTTGACGCCTCGAACGAGCTCGACTGCACGTGAGCCACAACTCACGCGCTTCTTCTTACGCCGGCTGTGGTTATGATGGTGGTGGTGGTGGTTGTGGTGATAAAGATGGTGATGGTTTTGATACTGGGACTGAGCTTGGGCCTCCTGATGGGCCTTGCTATCTTGCCGGAGTGACGGCTGCTGTGACGGCTGCATTTCAGCTCACGTACATCGATAACCGTCGCTGTTTAAAAAAAAGATGTTAATAAATTTTGATAAAAATAATAATAAATAATGGAAAATATTGTGAAAAAAGTTGTCGATTTACATCTGACAAGATGTGTATTAACTGAACAATTTGATAATCAATCACTTCTGCTTACACATTTGTAAATGATAATTAAATTAAAAATATAAAAATTTCATAATTCAAGTAAAGCAATAGCTTACAAAATAAAACAAAAGCCACGCTTACAATAATAACAATAACAATAACAACAATAACAACAACAACAACAACAACAACAACAAACTCACTCACAATATAAGTCATTACTTTTTTGTGACTACCTCGATTCAGTCCCTTTTATTCGCGCAAAAACATTGCTTTTAACATCGTTTGTGCAAGAATTAATTAAGTGCAGGTGTCCTCCTCGTATAACTAGAGAAGGCTTGGATTAATAAGTATACTTCCGGACGGGAGTCTCCGCAGACATGTCGCTTGCTGCAGGTGCATGCATATATTATAAACGGTCTACACGACGACGCACACCCCTGTAGTTAGACAAACTAGATATACACATATATATCTCTCTCTCTCTCTCTCACTCTCTCTCTCTCTTTCTATGCCCCCAGCGTCTGAATTATTATTCACAAAACCAGTTTGTTTTTCACCAAACTTAACACACCAAACAACTTATCTATACCTACCCGTATATCATCTTGCATCTCCTCGTTACTGTAACATATAAATCTATCTTTCTCTATCTCTTACTCTCTGATATGATATCATATCCTTTATTTGAAATGTTTATATTGAGCAACGTCACTTTTCATTTTTCAAACCCAACGTTGACAGCTGAGTGCGGAGCGCATTGCGTGGATGACGATGAAGACGATTCTTTCTGTCTTCCTTCTTTCTTTTCCCTCGTTTGTTCTTCGGAGCATCTTTTGAAGTCTATATATATATGTATTGCAAAAGCACTGCGCTTAACGAGTGGCGTTTTTGAGAACGACACCTGCAGCTCTCCATAGGCACAGGGTCCTACTTGTCCTTGTTGGTAATTTCTTTCCTCTCCCGCCCATCATCGCGTCAGAACAGAATAGCATCTCTTTTTCGCTCACTGGCTGCACTGCTTCGAAACTGTATAAGTCCTATTTTATTATATGTAGTAAACACTGTGTATATGTATATGTATATATACAGCGAAATATTTAGAGAGAAAGAAAAAAAACTCTCTCCCTCCCCCTTTATACACATAGCACTCACACTACTCACAGTCCTCATTTGCACAGCTATTAGGTTAAGTAGTTGTTGAAGTCCAGGAGGCAGGAATCCTTCGATGTTCGATCTTTCAATAACCGTCCGTATATACTCGCCTACTCGGACTGCGTCTAGGTATGCTATGCTCATGACTCATGACGTCGTCTTGGAATATAATCTGTGGTAGATATATATGCGTGGCTTAGGATAAGGGATGTAAATAAGAACCGAAGAATTACGATGAGGAATTAAGTGCGCGAAAAGAAGACTAGACCGGGAAAGTAAGGAATCTGCAGCAGAAGAAGGGAGAAGTGCTGCGGATTTGAAGAGAAGCACACATCACTTATTCACTTACTCTCTTTCTCTCAGCAGCAGCAGCAACCGGTCAGCGAGTTCCCCGGATCTTGATCGATGATGGGCTCTGAACGATCGAAGTAGCACTAGCAGCCCGCATATCCTGACCGTAGGATAATCTGGACTTGAGTACCACTTACTGGCCGTCGCCGGGGCATTAGTATTTATATATCTATAATAACCCCTGCAGTAGTACATACGACGGCTATTGGTTTCATTTATCCACCTCCGCATACAGCACACGGCACGGCTCTCTATTTCCAAATGGTTGGCGTACCTACACAGTCTACACAGAATAAATGCAACAGGTTGACGCCGTGTAAGATGTAAGATGCGGTGAGGGAGGCGATGGCGCTGCTGTGTCTGCAGCGTTGCGCTATGCTTGCGAATTGCGATGTGTGCCTGATGGTGTGTGTGTGTGTGTGTGTGTGTGTGTAGGTGTAGGCAAGTGCTTGCTTGGGTATAATAGGTATATATGCGGTCGCCGGTCGGTGGTGGCCCTCGGACTGCTGGGTAATGGGTTCTGCGGCTGGTAGGCGACGCCGACGGCAGAGGCTGCAGCTGGTGGCTTGCTCGATCTTCTTTCAGAGAGGAGGAGAATAGGACGTACTGTATAAGAAATATTTTTCCCATTCATTACAAGGAAGAAAAAAAAATTGTAACAATTGACAAACAATTAAGATTCATTTTTGCCTCTTTATTAAGTTATATTCATTAATTTTGCTTTAGTAAACATATAACAATGACTTAAAATTATGGTTTTCTGATGAAAAAAAAAAATTTTACAACAACAAAATATATCAAAAATTTTTTTAAAAAAGACTGAGCGTAAAAATTAGAAAAAAATAAAAAATTATCCAAATTTTTTTAACTGAATCAAATCAGATTATTTATTTAGATGATTCTGGAACCACGTTTTTACTTACTAACAATAAATTAGGTATTATTTCACACGATATGCATGCAGTGAGCAATTTTTATAACTTTTTGTTTGCTAGCTCATCCTCAATTAAGAAAAATAGGTGTAATATCTTTTGCACCAAAAGATTGAAAATAAAAAATAATAATTAACTGCTTATAAAAGCTCAAGATGTAAATTCAACGTGTTAAACAATGTAGGCCTGTTGTCCGATAGGTATGCTATAATTGTCCGTTCAAAGTTCAAGTCAGCGACAGCCACATACGTATATAATGCGCGTATCAGTAGAATTTTTGTTTTTTAAAACAAACAAACTAAGCTTGTGTAGGGGAGACTGGGGCGAGATTGAAACGGGGCGAGATTCTAATTTTGAAATTATTTTTGATAGGATCAATGGAATTGGATGAAACTTAGGTGTCTTGTTGTAGTCCTTACAGCGGTCTAATTTTCCTAGTACGGATTATATTGGCGCCATACTCTACTTTTTAAAGCCATTTTTTAATTTTCCAAATTTTTTCATAAAAAATTTTTTTGCATATTTAACCTTCTCTCATTTTTCCGGTGTACATAAGGGTTCCGCGCGATAAATCAGCTTTAAGTACTACTTATTACGAGTATTTTGCGTCCCCGACGGCCTCTGTAGCTTTATTCCTTCCTGAGATATGTCCATTTTAAAAAATATGTATAATTTGAGGCGAAATTGCAATTTTTGCCGGGGCGAAATTGAAATAATTTGCATGTGAGTTGTGAAATAACGAAAAGTTAAAAATGATAGACAAAAATATATTCGAAATAAAGTACTTGAAATAAGCTTTAATTAGCGCCCTCGCTGGTGAAAAAAGCTTGTCTAGATCCAAAGTTGTAGAAAATTGAAATTTAACTAAAAAATAGTGTTTAAAATTAATAATAATTTCTCAGATAAATGGCTATTAAATAGCCTGTACAATCGTATTAAAAATAGCTTGTTACCTTAATTCTCTGTAACTTTAAATCTAGACAAGCTTTTTTAACCAGTCAGAGCTTAAATGATAGGTGAGTTCAAGGCCTTTAATTTGAGTGGTTATATAATACATTTTGTTTTTACAAAATTAAAGTTACGATTAAAAAACTTTTAATGAATTGATATAGAAATTGATGAGAATATTCATGTAAAGTAATCCATAACTCGTGAATAAAAGCATTTAAAATGATCAGCCAGGGCTTAAAATTTTCGTTATATGCTGTAGTTTAAAAGTACTATTAAGATTTATGCTTGGAATTCAATGTTAGAATTGTATTAAGCAATTTCAATTTCGCCCCGGACATATTGCAATCTTGCCCTGTTTTTTGAAGCAAGATTTAAATAGCACTTTTTTTACTTATTCTAAGTTTAAAACTATGCTATTGCATTTAGCTAATCAGGACAAAGTGGATTTTGTAGTTGAAGAGTATACCTTTAAGATCCTTTCTGTCCGGAATGAAAATGTTAAATATAAAAAAAGTTACAGACGATAGAAAAAAAATTACAATCTCGACCCAGTCTCCCCTATAGATAAGCTTAGCGCTTGAATGCGACTTTAGAAACTCCATATTTACATTTTATTTTTTGTTTCAAAAAATACCATTTCCTGATATTATGGATGCTAATTTATTTGATATTGGTTCTATATTTTAAATTATAATAAAAAATTATGATAATAAACAACACTTTGCAATAATTTATCAAGATAACGATTTAAAATAAATTTTATAATTATTGGATAACGTAAACAAAACCTTATCGAAATTGATTTCAATTGAATTAAAAAATTTAAATTTTAAATGTTTGCACTTTTTTATTTTGTACACGATTAAACATAAAATTAACACTCCAAAATTTATAATTATGGGTCAAATAGTTACAGAATTAATACCTTTTTTTATTTTGATCCCAACTATAGTTAAATATTGTGTAAAGGCAAAATTTAGCCCCGAAAAAACTTGTACTGCCCTATAATAATAATAATAATAATAATAGTAATAATAATAATAATAATAATAATAATAATAAAATTAAAAGTAAGGTAAAAATGGTAAAAGCGAACATATCAATCCGGCATAAAAGGATAATGTAATTAACGCTGCTATGAAAGTGCTGGCTAAATTGTTAGATACAGGAGTGTTGATTAACAAAAATTATCGCTGTTTTTGCGAAGTAAAAAAAAATGGAAAAAAGTCGAAAAATTTATTTTTACTTTTAAAATTTTGTTTTGCAATGAAATCAATCTTGACTTAGACTCAAACTCGTGTAGCTTTAGCCTCCGAGTAGTTTGACCCAGTCCTCCCCTATTTATATTTTGGGATAAAGAAATTTTACTTTCTTTTCTCTGTAAGTTTTTCTAATTTCCAATATTTTTCTTCTGGACAACAAAAGTGCTTTAAAGATAAGGCATTTAGTTAGTAAAAAACACTTTGTCTCGATTAGCTAAATGTAATGGTTATTTTTTAAATTAAAGTTATATAAAAATAACTTTTTTTAAACTTTGACCTAATTTTTGAGGTAAAGTTAAAAAATATGCGTGCAAAAGTTAATAAATTGCTTGATATAATAATTAATATCAGATGATGACAGTCGAAAACCTTAATCTTAAATTTAAGGCATGATTGATAATTTTAAAAGCTTTTGTTTTCGAATTATAGATTATTGTACCTTATTAACATATCAGCATTTTTTTTTCATTAAGGTGGCTTAACTTATAAATAATTATTAAAGTTGAGGCTACTTTGAATACGACTTAATTTAAGAAAATATTTTTGATCCTTATAGGATTTTTATTTTTGAATACTATATGTATTTTTGCTTTGAATGTTCTCATTAAAGTATTTTGAACTTTTTGATCCACGTAGGACTTTTATTTTGTCTCATGAGTTTTTAAACTAATTTTGGAGTATAAGTGAAAATAAAACTAAACTTGAGCAGTTTTAAATTAAATTTTTGGGAGTTGAAATATTAAAGCTAGTTGCATTTTTGAGCTAAATATTTTTTTATGTTTTCCTTTTTCTTATATCTGCCTTTCCTTGTTTTCTTTAGTCAATAAACTAACGGTTAACTTGGCAGTTTTTATTTGTGCCAAAAGAGAGCACTGACTAATATGACGCAGCAAATTGTGCAAATTAAGGTAGTCGTATTTAGTTTTACACTTACAAAGGGAAGAAATTTTTTTAAACCTTTGACGCGTTGGTTCAGACATTGAGTTAAGAGTAAAATCTTACTTCGTGTGTTGGTGATATTATTTTGCCTAACCGAATACAAGCAGGGTTGGAAGCATAAGATTTCCCGAGCTCATAAGCGAAAGTTTAGGCTCGAATAAATATTAAATTAAATTTCTCTTGTTCAGACGTAACAACGCAATTTTTTGAAGCTGGGATGGATTTAGACAATCATTTCGCACTAGTGCTTAAATTGAAGCTCTTTTTTTAATAGATATTTTTGTAACAAGGGCGTAAAATACGTCTTTTTCGCACGAGTAGTGATCACCGCACACAGCAAGTCGTTGGCGAAGCCAATGACGAGTGTGTAGGGTGATCACACGAGAGCGATGAAAACGTACGCCCGAGTTGCGAACAATATTTTTTGTAATTCCGTGCGTAAAATTCAATTTTACGCATCGTTTTGGGTGTGTAAAATACTACTTTTTCGCACTGGTTTACAGTGCGAAAAAAAC
>JAPYZE010002561.1:0-19831 GCA_030522805.1 Leptomastidea abnormis
TACAAGGGAAGAAGGGGTAGAATGAGAGTTTATATGTACTGGCGGCGTACGCCTATTGGCTCAAAGGTTTACCGAAGGGGCGGGTTTTATATTCGGCGTGTGTATCTATCAGCCTACCCTTATATAAAGAAGAGGGGTAGTTGATATGCGCGCGCTTCTCCTCTCTCTCTATATACATCCCTGACCGCGCTGCGAATTGACTTACTTTAATTCTGTTGCATCTTTCTCTCTTTGTATGTACATATATGTATACGTATGAGTGTATATCTGTATTACTGCATTCGCGAATTTACTGTTTATTTATTCTATATGTTGAAAGTTTCGTTTTTGTGGTTTTATACTGGGATATTATATGCAGTGTATAATCGCGTTCGCGAATCGAGATGGATCGTCGTCGCAGTGAAATATTTTTTTAAGGGGGTATACACTGCGGCTTATTGCGCGAATTTTTCACCCCTCGTCACCTTTTGGCGATTTTGGCTTCTCTCGATCGAGAGAACTGTTATATACATATTTTTTCTTTTTCTTTTTAGTTGTGTTCTCTTTCGACGCCTTCTTTTCCATTTTATATTCATTTTTTTTTCTTTTTATATTTTACTAGTCTACTTATATCCGTATATTTACAATACTAGTCTCTGCGTGACTGAATTTTTTTGGCATGGTTTTTCAAAAGTTAATTGAAAGTGAGCTCTTTGTCATTTTAAAATGTACTTCAATTGTTGTCTTTTTTTATTATTATTATTATTTTTAAAAATCTCATACATTAAAAAAATTAAAAAAAAAACGTTACTAATTATAATTAATAGTTTTTCTTTTTATTCATAAACAATCATAAATCGCAACTTTCATAATACTTTCAGCAATCACATTGGCAAGTCGTTAAAAAATCGCACGATATAGACATTATAATCCCAAATCCTTTGGTATAATTTTCATAAAACAGTATAGACCAAATCATAGAGCCATCAGCGTCAACCACCTTTGCATAACTAAAAGCTCTAGCTAAAAGATCACGAGAGAGTAAGAGAAAGAAAAAATAAAAGCTCAGAATGTCCAGCCTAGCGATAGCCAGACCCTGATTAAAAGGACCAAAGCACAATAATAATAATAATAACAATAATAATAATAAAAAAAGAAATTTCTCCAAGCTCTCTCGCGAGAGGCAAACGAATGATATAGCAGCGAGAGAGAAGAGGGTGGTAGTGGTTGGTGCCGCGAGGTTGGTCCCCTACTGCTGCGGCAACTCCAGCATCGTCCAGGCGGCCGAACAATGAGAGGAAAATGAAGATAAAGCCAGAGGAAGGGGGTAGGAGTGGGACAGAGAGAGTAAAAAGAGAGAGGATGAAAAAAAAATACGCGCAATCTTTTTAATTATGAAAACGGGCGCTTTGTGTTTCATTCTGTTTTGTTGTCCCCGGTGCTCTCTAGCGCGCCTGCCCGCCCGCTCGCTACCAACCCCAACCCTCCCATTCTCTCTCTCTCTCTCTCTTTTGCTATTCTATTCGGAACGCTTTTTTTCCACTCATCCTCACCTCCTTCCCCTCCCCCCTTTTCTCTCTACAGCCACCCGCTGCCCTGGCGTTCGCTTTTTTTTCTCTTTATATTATAAGGGCGGCGCGAGCGCGCACTGACTCTACCCGGTAATAGTACTATAGATGTATATAACGTAGAGAGTATAGCGGAGGCAGAGGCGGTCCGCGCTTATACTGAAAGAGTAGCAAGAGAGAGAGAGAGAGAGAGAGAGAGAAGGGGTGCCAGGGTGAGATTGCTTTAGTAATGAATTACATGGCCTCGGGCTGTGTGCCTCTGTCTGATCCTGCCCAGGCTTGCACTACTGCAGTATATAACAGCCAGCCAGCCAGCCAGCTATGCTTTCCCTCCTCCTCCTCCTCCTCCACCTCTAACTTCAACCTTTAGCACGCCAGCCGCAACGTCGCCCGCTTACGTAATCTGCGCGAGCCCTCCCACATTTTCACCCCCTCTCACACTCTGTTCTTTTTTTTCTTTCTTTTTTTTGCTAAGCCGCGTGGTTTATTTTTTTATTTTTTTTATTCTTCT
This sequence comes from Leptomastidea abnormis, assembly GCA_030522805.1. Lineage (NCBI taxonomy): Eukaryota > Metazoa > Arthropoda > Insecta > Hymenoptera > Encyrtidae > Leptomastidea > Leptomastidea abnormis. Next base: position 2,059 of record JAPYZE010002561.1, read on the forward strand.
TTCTCTTGTCGCGACATTTCCTTTAAGAAACGTAAACCCCCTCTTCTCTTCCCAACAACGACGACAAAGACTACGATGCGGAAATGAATTTTTTGCGTCTTATTTACTTTTCCGTTCTTACAATTTTTACATTTTCTTTTTTTTCTTTTTTTTCTTTTTTCCTTTGTTTTCTACTCGTTACAATAATTTTAAGTTAAGAAATGCTTTTATAGCATTAAAATAAAAAAATATTTTCTTTTCATAATTTGTATAATATTTTCAAACAACTATTGCTATTTTGTTATAAAATAACAAAAGATTAAATTTAACAATAGATGTATAGGAATTGCATTCAAGCACAATATCTAGTAGTCAAATGCCCATGCGCCAAAATGCATTATTCTACTCGGCTATAGGAAGCTTGCGATTGGGGCAACAATGCGACCGCCCCAACGAAGCAACGCCCTTTATTAATTTACGTATATAGTCATCCCCCTTGAGGATGGATAGATGGATGGACGATGAGAGCAGGGGGTGGCTATATATAACGTTAATCCACGGGACTTTGCTCCGCCTCCTACTGATTCTGACTGAATATATAGTTGCTGGACAGTAAATTTATATATATATATATAGAGTAAAGCTTCGATTGAGCTTGCATACAAGGTTTTGTTGAAATTGCGTGATATTTTATATTGATCGCGATCAAGTTATTTTAATTTAAAAAAGGAAAAAATAATTATATAAGGAAGAGCGGGGCTAAACTACACGGGGGTTGAACTACACGATTCCTTGGGGCTAAACTATCACGCTGCTCTTACACAAAATTTAAGTAAAGTTCGGGTCAAAATAAACGAGTTTTGAGGGAAAAAAAAAATGATCTTGTAGATATAGTAAATAATATACATGTAACTATTTGACCCACAATTATAAGTATACAGTGATAACAAAATAAATAAAAAATAATGAAATGCTAAATTAATAGACAGGCAAAAAAGCATAATTTTTTTGTTAATTTTCACAATTTTTTTCTTGACTGTAATAGACAAAAAAAATTTTTCTTATGATAGATTATAAATTTAGGACTATCATATCTTACAAAACGGATTACAGGACAAACCAAAGATGCAATGAAACAGTTTTTGACACTCTTGCAAGAGCGTATTTCAACTAGGATACAAGAGCTGAGAATAGCAAGCGCGCCGGGAATTGAACCCACGACATGTAGATTACAAAGCCAACGCTTTACTTACTATACTACTCTGAACCTCTATTCATACAGTTTTCATTTCTTAGATATACAATTTTAAGTGTAATATCGTTATACTCACGATTTTAATAAAATAAAATTTAATTCATAAAATTATTCTAAACCAAAATAAAAAAAAAAAACACTCAAATCCATAAAAAAAACATATTAGGTATTTGTTTAAAAATTTATATTAAAAAATAACATTAGGTTAATTACAATTAATGATTAGGTATTCAAAAAATTGAGCTTACAGGGAACTTGCAAACAGTCTGTAGATTTTTTTTACATTATATTAATGCTCGCTCTCAATGAAAACTTATTTTATTAAATCAACACATATGCATACACTCAACTTATGAACATATCAAAACTGCATAGAGACAAAAAACTTATTGTTGCGTAAAAAAAAAATGAAGAAGATAGTCATAAGTATAGAATAATCGGACAACTGCTCGATAACGAAGGAATAATTAAGCCGATGCATCCGGATCTCTTTTTTTTTACTACGTTGTCGCGGGATCCGATATGAAAAAAGAGATCGGGTATATCTACGACTAAGAGAAATAAAAGGCATTATATATGCGGGTTTGCAAGATCAGAGAAATGAGAGTATGAGTGTGCGTGTAAGTGTAAGTGAGAGATGATGATGATGATTATACAGAGAAAGAAATCGCATATATATCGACAGGAAGAATGGCATATACCTCTATACCACTAAGCAGCTCTTTCTCTCTATGTCTACCATCTATATATGTCGGGGGCGACAGAATATATATACCTCAAAGTATTTCTCTTTTCTACTTACCCTATACGATATTCTTTTTTTTTCCTCTTTCTCTCGTCCAAACTTCTCGTCTGTTTTTTTTTTTTTTTTTTTTTTTTTTTTTTTTTTTTTTTTTTTTTTTTTTTTTTTTTTTTTTTTTTTTTTTTTTTTTTTTTTTTTTTTTTTTTTCGTCATCTATACTGCTATACTCAACGTACTTTTCTCGTTTGGATATAGCGACAGATACAATCCTTTTTTTTTTCTTTCCTATACCTACCTTTTACAGATATATACGTATCGGTTATAATAGAGCCTATAACTTTCACGGCAACCTTTTTCCCATCTATATACTTACGAACTTCTCTGTTCTTCTTTAGTGACGCGCCGGCTGATATATTGGATGGGCCGACCAACGATATACCTATACACATATATCCTGAGTGCCAATGACGAGATATACGAGTTATCCGAGTGGAAGCTCTTCTTTTATCTATATACCTTTTTTTTCTTTATATAAAAAGCTCTGAGAGCCCTAATCAGAATTTTTCATTCTGTCCGTAAGTTTGATTTCTCACCGATATGTAGTCATAATGCTCGCTTTTGTCATCGTATTATTCAAAAAATTTTCATTATATTCTCGGATATTATAGAAATTTAACCGCGGTTTCTGTACTACTGTGTATATAAAAAAAAATGTTCTTTTCTTTAATTTCATACCTATCATTTTTTTTTCTGCTCTTTCAGTCACGTAACACCCGCATTTAAGAGTTCAAAGCGAGTGTCAATTCGGTCATAGACCGATAGGTAAGACATAAAAAAAAAAAAAATTATTACAAGTCGCCGCCAGCTTTATTATATAATTGTAAGTCTGAAAATTAATCAAGCTCTATATACAATTGAAAAAAAAAATTTTTTAATTACATAGAATTATACTAAAACAATACCACAAAATAATAATAATAATAATAATAATATAAACACCACCCATCAATCTATTTGTCAAATTTATTGTTTCAAAATTTTAGATTGACACAAATTATACCTCATTCTTTCTTTTTTTTTTCATTCTCAGTTAACTTTTTGTATTCGTATACGCATTTGGATGAAAACAGTATTCTCGACCCCACGTCGACATTTACACTTTTGTGTTTTGCCGACCAACATACGTCATTGTTTTGTGAAACATATAATACATATACCCTGCTGTTTGGGGTTAATGATGATTGCAGGTTTACTATGATTATTTGATTCTGTTTGATGTAGGTATACGTACTTTATTGGGGATGTTTTTTTTTTTATTGAAATTTCATTGTGTAAATATATACGTGATTAAATGCGATATATAGTGATACCCATGTGTTGTGTGTGTGTATGTGTATTGGGATACATATAGGGGATTGTATAATCGTGTAATCGCTCCCGGTGATTTTCTTATCTTGATGTTACATCCACTTGAAGAATGTATGGGACATCTGTTTATTACTGGGCTACTCTCAAGATATAGAGTTTGCTTATCAGTGCGATTATTCGATATTTAATCGGGGAAGAGCAAATTTTAATTTATTTTGCATGTACTGTGAACTGTTTTTATAGTGTTCACTATTTTGTTTGATAAAAAATTTATACGGGTTTATTATATGCAATAGAGGTTTTTATTCTATATAGTTCAGATTGTTAATCATAGTAAAGTTAATTTTTTATTTTACAAATAATTCATCATAGATAAAGAAAAAAAAATTTAGCAGACTTATATTTATTTCAAAGTAAAAAATGTATAATATGCATAAAAGTAAGTTTGCAAATTACAAACAATGGAATCATCATAATATTGTTCTCTTTAGTTCTTTCTCGGTATATAATAATTTTCACAACCCCTTCCCTCCAGAATCTCTTTGTAGATACTAAAAAAAAAGAAAAAACAACAAATCTCTTACATCTTCATAATAATAAAAAAAAAAAAAATAATAATAAAAATAGATGATATAAACAGTAATAGAACAAGAGAAAACAAACTTTATATATATATATACCTATATCTAAATATAACATAAAATATAATACGAAATATAGCCCTTTGTTCTCAACAGTCGACCCCTGAAAAACTTTTAATATCCCCAACCGAGATATTCGACATTTTTCGCGGTAAAGAGAGAGAGAGAGAGAAAGAGAGAGAGGGTGGTAGTAGTAGTAGATAGGAAACAGTGTCTTTAATTAAAGCGAAGCGACACCGCGTTTCTCGCTTCCTCCTCCTTCTCCCCTCATCTCACAATGTAATTCAACCCCCTTCTACCAACTGAAAATGTCGACTGAGGCAAACAGATTTTGCGAGATAGAGTCAGAGAGATATATATTTTGCTTGATTCTGTCTTGTTCTCCTAGAAGCGCATTATTTATTAAGCCGCACAAAGACAGACCCGACAACCTCAACAAGAATCAAGAGTAGAGTAGGTATACGCGAGTCAGCGAGGGGGTGGTTGGTTGGTTGGTTGGAGAGGATGGGTGTATATAGTATATACCGGTAGTAATAGTAGTAGTAAAGTAGACAGAAGAGAAGAAGAAGGAGGAAAAGGAGGAGGAGGAGGTGAGCTTGACGGGCCATTTTGCCGTCATATTCTCTCGCAGAAAGAGAGAGGAGAATCTCATCAGCGGTGGAAGCCAAATGTTGCAGAAACAATGCAGCCTCCCCCCTTCCATCCCATCCCCAACCTACCCCCTTTGCTTTCTCTCTCTTTCTCTCTCACCAAACTACCGTCTCGCTTTCCTACCTCTTTTACCTATCTCTCTCTTCCATACTGTTTTCACCTTCTGCTCATTGTCTGTTTCTTTATCCATCCTCTTCCTCTTTCCTCTTTTCCTCCCTTAATACTCATCCCCTGCAAAGCAGTTTCTGATTTTCCTTTATGCGTATAATGAAAATGCAGTTTTTTCTTTCTTTCTCCATCTCCATCCCTCTACATCCTCCCTTTACTATATATCCTAGTACCAGTAGCCTCTCTTTCTCTTTCTACTCTTGTTTTCCGCTCTCTTTGCATCCTTTATTTTTTTCTTTCTCTCTCTCGGAAAGTATACCTATATTTTTCTTCCCTTATTTCGCTATATACTGTCTGTATATACACTCGCGGAAGTAAATTCAGTCTTAACACGAGTTTTGTTTATCATCTCATGTTCTTAATCAAGAACCGCGGGAAGCTTTTTTATTTCTATTGTCGGTGTATTTCATTCGTTTTTATTTTTTTTTATTTTTCTCTTTTTACTCTTACCTTTTCGTATTATAGCTGCTAGAATCGAAATAAAAAAAAGGAGTAAAAAATTTCAAACTCTTGGATTCTCGAGGCGAGACTATAGCCCTAGTGGAATGTCGATAATTAAAACTCCTTATAAGCTTCTCCTCTACTCCTCGCGAGCGCGGCCTAGAAAATATCGCGAGAGAGAGTAGCTTTTTTTTCATTTTATGCAGCGTTTCACAATGAGAAATTAATTAAACTCGATTTTATTAAAAATAAAAGAAAACTATATGAAATTAAAAAAAATAATGTTAGAATCGAAAATATAAAAATTCAATTTGATAATTTTAATACAAACGTTTAAACAGTTTCATACTACGTGACGCGTAAAACGTATAAACGAGAAACAGTTACATATATGTAAAAGTGTACCAAAGCTGCGGGAGTCTGCAATGATCGTGGGTGCACAAGCAAAAATAAAAAGAAAAAAGAGAAAGAACGACCAGACGGGGTTAAAAAAAAAAGAAAAAAAAAAAGAAGCTTGGGCGTGCCGAGAGTCGTTGATTAAAAATAACCTCGTCACCGGGGTAACTACTATACTGCTTGCAGTATACGCTGTTTTTTTCTCTTTTTTTTCTCTCGTCCGCGGCTGAATATCGTCAGCTCGGCCCGACGAGCCGAGAGCGCTAAAGTTCCTTTTGTCTTTTCACTTTCTCTCCTCCTCCCTCTTACTTTTCATCCTTCTCGTTTTAATTTCATGAGATGCTCATAAACAATAGACCGCGCAGGAAGGTTATACAGTTGCAAGGGGGGGGGGAGAGAAAGAGAAACTGCCCGGTTATATTTTTTTCTCGTTTATCATTGTATTCTTTTCTCGTTATATATATACGCCTACCTCGATTTTTGCTTTCAACGTCGTTTTACCGCAAAAAAGGATAACAGTAAGTTTGGTTAGTTTTACTTACCCCCTTTTTTATTGTAAAACTGAAGTTCCGTTGCTACTGGAAAATATAATTCAGAGAATCTGGAGTCCGTCAGTTGTATATACTTATATACCGAGGATTTTGATGAAGGGTCGATGGAATACCAAACGGTTCGTCGCAACTTCGACGGAAGTAGGCCAGACAGTTTTTTTATACCACCTTGATTCTATTATTTCAATCACGGATATTTCACTTCTATCAGGTGAGTACTCTGCATACTTATAATTTTTAAAATTTTTAGATTGATAAACATAAAACACATTACGAGAAGGAGGGGTGGGTAAGGTTATGTTGATTTGAGATGAGAAAACATTAATCTATAAGGCATGTTTTGCCAGAAAATATATACAAATATATGCGTTATCCCTTTGTATTATCTTCCTTTTACAACAAATAATAACCCCCGTTCTCGCGGTTGCTATACGCGGATAATGAAACTCTGTTACTGCCGTGTTATACCGCCTACAAGCGCGGGTGACTACACAATAAGTTATACTTCGCCTTACTACTGCTGCGTGCGAGAGCAAGATTAAAATTTTCCGGCTCCAGAGGGAAAACAATTTACGTAGGTGAATTCATACCAATCCCTCCTTGTTTCTTATACATATAGTACCCCTTTATATCTTTGTTATTGTGCTGCTACTGTGAAATTATTAGGTCCTACTGTATTTAGATAATAAGCAAAGCTACCCCCATCAGACATAGATTTAGAACTGACAAATTTTTTAAATTTAAATTTTGATATTTATTCTTCTAAATATTTTGCATAGTAGAAAAATCCGAATAGTTATCTCAGCATTAAAAAAAAAAAGATACCTTGAGAAAATGATTCTGAATAGGCCTGCACGTCACATACATCAGTCAGTATCAACTTTGTACACCAGGTATACACTATAAAGCATCCGCGGACCGGTAACTACATTCTTCTTGCTCATACATACACACATACACACACATACAAAGAAACACGTAGAATTCAAAAATATATCGTAGAACAATAGTCTCGTAGGCGCGAATCCGTAAAAGAAAGTCACACCTTGCACTTGAACACCTTACTATAATGCATATATGTATATAAGTACAATGACTTGGGTGTTTATGTATACCTACTTTTATTTTTAACGTCTCTCCTGGAATATACGCTTGGCCATGCGATGGATGGATTCTAGGATCTCTCAACTTCTCATTATCGTTATTATACACCCACGTACTTTATATATAAACAGTCTTTCAACTTATTGTCAGTACTCCCTCTTTTTTTTCTATTTTTCTTTTTTATTTTTTCGATGGAGACAAGTTGAAGACTACTATTTTGCTGGACGAGTTTTTAAACGAGAGGTGGTATTCCGCGATATTCTAGTCTTTTTTTTTTTTGAGTCTTTTTAGTTTCACGAGTAGGGTATACGATTTAAGTCTTCTGGAAGGATTTCGCCTGGGATAAGAATAGGTACCAAGACGATTTATTCACGGAATGCCACTTTTTAAATATGCATACTCGTACACCTACAAGTAAGATGCTTTTGATTTTTAGTTAAAATAAAAAAATTTAATTATATCTCTCTATCACTTAATTTCTCTTATTTTAATATACATCTTATTCCATATGATATATACATTTAATCAAGCTTTGATATATGGCTAATTAATTCGTAATAGTAAATACACACACATAATAATAATAATAATAATAATAAGCTTGGCAAACTTGTTGAATCGAAAACGTATATATATATATATATGTGAATCCGAGCTTGCAAGCTCATTAGTAAAGCTTGCACGCTAATACGATATATAGATATCCGCAGGCAACTCCGTTCCAGAGAGACGAGAAGTAAAAGGGGAGAAGAGAAGGGGATATGACGAGGAGAATCAGGAAAAGGGTATACATATAGAGAAACACACGTGTATGTGTGTATATTAGATCTGGTTGAGAGAACACGTATGGCTAACCAGTTATATACATGCAAGACACAGAAGAGAGAGAGAGAAAAACTCGGACGAGAGGGTTTAGTATTAGGTATATAGGTAAAGCTCGTATGCGGTCACGGACGCGGCTACGTCGAGGTTTCTCTCTTTCCGCGCGTATATATGGTACACATACGTTGCTACACTTTGACCTATACGTCATCTCTCTTTCTCACTTATAGCTTTGCTACTTCTCTTTCTCTCTTATATATGTATACATATAAGCAAGCTGTCTGGATGGGTATAAGAGAGAAAAGCTTAAAAGAGAGAGGAAGAGGAAGAGGAAGTGTGTGTAGTAGGCAGCTGCCGCTAATGCGACTAAATGAATCCCGGTATATATAAACGGAAGAAGAGGCGGATCCTCATTTAAATGGGAAGGGGTAATTAAAACCTGGCCGACCGCGAATGAGAGAGAGAGAGAGAGAGAGAGAGAGAGAGAGAGAGAGTAAGAGAGAGAAACTGATTTCCAGCAGGGACGCCCGCGCGCGTACAAACCTTCTTCCCCCACCCCCCTCCTTTTGCTTTTTAAACCTCTCTGCGATGGTTGGAACCACTACTACCTACTGCTGCTACTGCTACTGATGTTTCTGTGCTGCTGTGTGATGTTGAAATGAGGTGACCGCGGTTTGCGAGAGGTATCTTGGTTACGAACCAACCCTATATACTCCTTCCCCTTCTCTACTGCTGTGTACGTACCTACCTACCACGTTTATCTTGGTGGGGTTAATTAGGTTTAATGAGAACGACTGGTCTCTGCTACTGTTGAGTTTTAATTTTAAATTTATAAATTAATTTGTATTTTTTTTTTATATTTTATTAATTACGTAAATAAAAAATTAAAAGTTGGGTGATTGAAGTATAGGTAAGCGCCTTTGTTGCAATCGTAAACCGTCGTATCTTTGATTACAATCATATATACATCTCAAATGATTTCTTTTGACAAACCATCCACGAGTCGCAGTTATTTATGTGAGCTTGCAGTTATAAAAAGTAAAGTAAAGAAAAAAAAAATCAAACCCGCAAAAGATGCAGTAAAAGAATTGTACGAAAATTTCTTCTGTGAATATCAAACATCCATACACGATAATAATTCTTCTGTGTATTTACCAAATGATTCGATTCATTAAAATCAACCACATGCAGTAACCACTATATACCGCTACCACCGATGTATATTCCCAAAGGTACGCGAATATCGCAAATGGAACTAATTACAAAATACACACGCACACGCACACACGTATGTATTTCCGTTTATAAGCTTCACATTTAATTTTGTATTCAGCCTCATATTATCACCAGCAACAGCAGTAGCATATACTTGCTATATAATCTCTACCCTTCGTCACTTTTGTCCCACATCGCTTCATATCTTCTTCTTCTTCTTTCCTCGTTCGTTCATCCGCTTCAAATTCACTTGGTTACCGCGCACACTGCTTTTCAATCAACTTAATTGTAATTAGCTTGATTATTCTTCAGTGCTGATTTTGCATCTCTCTCTCTTTCTCTTTCTCTCTCTCTCTCTCTCTCTCTCTCTCTCCTTCTCTCTCCTTCTCTTTCTCTCGCGGTTTCAATTTGAATAGAGAGACGCCTGTTTATATGTAGTAAACTCGTAAACCTGATTAACGCCCTGATTTTCCATTTGTACACTCTATATTATACCGTATTATATATTTTATCTTCGATACGAATATCTGATTAATTAATATACCTATTGTAAACAGAGATCATCGGGATATAAACGTCTGGGTGTATTATATGCGTTTTAAAATTGAATAAAAAGATATAATCCTCTAAGGATGATCCAATCTATATACAAACATCAACTTAATTATGTATATCCGAAGCGTCGCGCCAAATCGACCGGCCTGTTTGTATACCATTGCAAATAATGAATCAATCGTGAAAAATTGGTACCACAAGCGGTATTAAGAAATACTAAAAATATAAAAAAAAAAAAATCGATTTGAGAAAAACTAAAGGAGATGAAGGACATTTAAATAGATGCTGCTGGGATGATTGGGGGAAATTTCTTTAGTGGTGAAAAGCTTCCATGGATATAAAGATGGTACCTATATATAAAGGTCCTAAAGAGAGAAAGTCAATGGTGGTTTTACTCTTTCCCTTCCTCTATATATCTCCGAACCATTCCAACTCTATACTTGCTGGCCTATAGAAAATACGGGGTAAGCTTTAGAGAGAAGTGGAGAGAAGAAGAGGAGGATGAGGAGGAGGAGGAGGAGATTTTACTATATACCGTCTTCTCTCTACTGAAACCAAAAACTCTTTTGCCGAGCGCATTAACGAACTTCTCTCTCTCTCTCTCTCTCTATTCCCTTCCCTTTTCCCGCGAGCTTTAGCTGTATTGGATGCGTTTAATTACCGGTGAAATATCGTTAATTACTTCCGTGCCTATGGCCTCTATATATACATATATACAAACCTACCTATACCCAACTAACCAACCGCTGAATCTCATCCTACTAACTCTCTCAATATGCTATTGGACGAAGTTCTGTGGCCGCGACTGCTGCTACTGCTACTACTATTACTATTACGGCTTAACTTTCCTGATGCTATGCAGATGCGGATGATTATTTCAGATAAATTAGCATACCCCCCCCCCCCCCTTCCTTAATTATCTATCCAGTTACATTTTCTTACTCGTTCTATACTTTTAATTTGTCTTACTTTACATCGATTTTTTAAAATACTTTTTTATTTTTTTATTTTTTTTATTAAATTTAAAAAAGACATGCTTTGTACAAGATGTTACCAGTGAAAAAAAAAATAATTTCTGATTAGTTCTATGCACCTCAAATGAGTTTACAAGCTCTAGTCAACGATTTTCAAATACTCACACACATGCACGTGTCAATCGAAAAACGTTCATCTAGTTGACAAGTGGCACACACACATACACATATACTACACATTCACTACAAAAAAAGAAAGCCTAACGATTTCTAACTACACATACATATACTGACCTATACGTATATCCACTTGGTAGTTTTGTCGTACTCGGTGGTTGGAATAGACTCAAACGAAGGGTTTATTCGCGCTTACGGTGCTACTGGCTAGCTGATTAATTAGAAACTACTGCTTCTATACTGGACTGTTGACTGGATCGTACGTGTGTGTGGATGCGGATGTGGAAAGAGCATTTGAAAAGCTGGAGGTTTGAGACGGAACCGAAAAGCAGACTGATGTTGACAGGATGATGGGTACCTATGTAGGAGGGAAAAGGGAAAAGAGAGTGAGAAAGAGTTTGAATGCTGATACTCTGTATATATGGCTGTGATGCGCGAGGATTACCGGTGATTTGGTGAGTTAAATTTCGATGCACACGTGAAGGTAGTTATTTTATTAAATATAGTGTTATCTATTGACTGTAACTGGTTTATATTTTGGATTTTTTTTTTTGGTTGTTATTTGCATTATATCGATCAAATTGATATATTTCATTTTATTTGCAAAAATTGTTTAAATATCAAATTCGTAATTAAAATAATTTAATTAAATTATATAGAAAAATCAATATGAAAAAATTTCAAGCAATTTGAATTCAAATTCTATAAAAGAAAAAAAAAACATGCCAATAAAATAAAATTGAATGCAAGCTCATCCTACAAAGAGAGAAAAAAAAAAGCTTTAAACTTACTCACGTTTTCCAAATCGTACATCCAACAAATTAATTAACAAGAGGACAAACGAAAGCAGGAGAAAAACTGCAGTTTGTGTGTGTGTTTTTGTGTAAAAGTCGCGAGGTCAAAAAGCTCACATGTAAATGTATGAGCCTACATATATATGTCACCACAATGAAACCGAGTTCCAAGTGTAGAAAAGGGACGAGCGTCAGAGAGAGAGGCTGTTTGGATAATTCTAGTCCAGTTCGGACTTTCCATCGACGAGGAACGACGAGGGAAGAAGGGTAAAGAGAGAATGGGAGTAACAGAAGGGATTGAAGAGAAGAGAGGGCGGAGAATAAAATGGATTCATTAGCGCGGCGAGGAGAGGTACAGGTCCAGCTGTGTCCAGCTTTCTCTCTCTCTCTCTCTCACTTTCCCTCCCTTACTCTCCTGGCTTATCGGCTGTTGGGTTAACGCGTAATCACCGACCACTCCTCCTTCTCTTTCTCCTACTACTACCCTCTCTTTTCCATGGCCAGCTTCGCGGCCGGTACCACTATATATAGGAAGGGTAGTAGTAGTCCCTTTTGTTTCCATCACATTGAAAATTATTCCCGCCAACTACGGACTAACCGCGGACCTAATGATTAAATCCGGTTTCAATACAACATTTCTCCTTTCTCTCTCCATCATCCGGTCATTCCCCAGACTATATACTGCTCTGCGCTGCTTCGATTCTCTCTCTATCTCTACAGATTTTAAAGCTTTATCTCGCTTACTCCTTCCTCTCTCTCTCTCTCTCTCTCTCTCTCTCTCACTCTACGGCGACTCGATTCATTCGACGCTTGTGTGTGCTTCTATACTCGACGAAGCGACAGGAAGCTACTGTCCGATATTCCGATAATTAATTGTAGCTCTTTTCCACCTCCTTTTTTCATTTTTTTTTTAATCGAACGCTTTACTATACATTTTTTTTTTAATTTCGAATAGTTATAAACAATTCGATCAATCAAAAATATCGAGTAAATCGGCACGTGTATACAACGTGCCTTTAAAAAAAAAAAAAAAGAATAAAAAAATATGTTTGGTATAGGATATTCAGTGACGCGAATACGTATATATATATATATACTCACCCCCGTTTGGCGCAAGACTTTTCGCGAGAACAAAGACGAATGAAGTCAGGATTAGCGTGAGTATATTATTATACATACATACATACATACATACAGATATATAAAAGTTATTCTATATGAGAGCAAACGTATGTATATGTATGTACGAAGAAGCAATCTCGTTGCGTATAGTGTGCACATGTGGCTCTGAGAACAATAGCTGTACATATAGGGGGTTGATGATGATGGTGGTTTTTGGTTAAAGTTATATAGTGTATTAAAAGTACGTGCCGGGTTAGCAGAAACGTGACGAAATTAAAAAAAAAAGAAAAGAAAAGAAAAGAAATACGCCTATGGCGAAAAAAAAAGAAATCGTTTTTTTTTTGTTCTTGATTTCTACACGTGATTATATATGTATACGACAATGTAATAATGGATTGCCACGTGTCATATACTCCTTCTAATTTGATATCTCAATTTGTTCTTCTGTACAGAATTGTGCGGTAAATGAGATTTAGTTGATTCTTTTGTTTTTCCTTTTTTCTCTTTCAATAATTTACGTGGGATACCAAAATTTAACAAAATATCATTTTACTAATTTTCTAAAATATTTCTCTTTAATTCGCTTAAAATATTCATTAAAAAACTACTAAATCTCATTACCACTCAATAAAAATAAAAAAAAAAAAAGAAAACATCCTTTTTATAAATAGAGTACCTGCTATTAAAACCAACTTAAAAAACCGGCACCCAACAGCGTTCCTAAAGTACACCCTATATAATATACCCTCAAACATACATACACACAATGTTGATATACACATTTAATCTCGAGAACCAAAAATTCTCTCTCTCTCTCTTTCGTGGTCCATATGGTCCCACTCCCATTGATCCTATTCTCCCCTATACTCTCCATTCAATTTATGTATAGTCCAAAAGAAAGAAGGGGTGCATGTATAGTATACATTCATACACTCGAGTCGCGTGTCTCTCGATCTAACTTGTTGATTGGGTTTACTTTCTCCCTTGAATCGTTTAACAAGCAAATCATTGTCGTATATATAGGTACAGGAAAAAATAAAGGTTACACTCTCTGATGAAAGCGTGACATATACGAAAATCACTTTGGTAGATTAAACGAATTCGTTGGGACGGACTGTATTATATATAATGATTGCATTGGTAGCAGCAGCACGTGTTGTTATATACTATATATGGATTAGAATTGCTTGAGTAGTATAATAGCTGAATAGTAGGAGATTGACTTATATATGTGTATGTATATCATCAGGGGGATATTATTATGTCGTGGGCTATTGTAATGACTCCGAGATACCAACTTTGCTTAATTGACGTATTATGATGTTTTCGGGATATAAATTGACTTTGCTATATTCATTACATTCTAGATAATAATATTGATTGACAAACAAATATAAAAATTATTTTTAATGCACTTTTAGGACTCTTATTAATAATATTGACCGATAAAAAAGAATAAAATCGACAAAAGAGGTAAATAAATAAGTGAGCGTTTCAAGAATAATCAAAAGTGCTTACCTCGAAAGCTCAACACCACAAGCAATACGTATACTCAAAAAATTTAAGAGCTACACCTCTTAAGATCCAAGTGCCACTACTAGTGAGAGATGTAAGAGGCTTAAAAAAAAAAAAGTCATCGCCTACTCTACACACATACATACATACATCTGAGTTCATACCTTACCGGCCGTCAACAAGCTGTAGTATAAGGGAGTCGCGTGCCACGAGTGATTGTTCTCCAGAGGGTTCGAGCTTTTGCTGCTGCTGCTTCTGTTAACACAGTATATACCTACAGCCCGCCTACAGGGACGTACAACTCTATTATGTGCCCAGCAGCGCGTGCGCATACATACATACACTCATCATATTCCCCTCATGATATTCTTGTATTGAAGCTTTTATCACGAGAGAGAGAGAGAGAGAGAGAGAGAGAGAGAGAGAGAGAGAAAGTCAAGAGGTATATGTGAGAAAAGAGGAATTATAGCTTGTTGAACAATACTTTGCTTTTATTTTTATATATATCAGAAGTAGAGATTTAGTTGTTTGGTATTTCGAGAGGCTATAAATATACACCTGTAAAGATAAAGAAAAGATTTAAATACAAGATGAATCCTAACTAAATATCACCATTCAAAAATATTATTTACTCCAGACCTTACTGGTACCAAGATGAGTTTATAGCGTTAAAATTTTGAAAATAATAAATCAAAGAGGAAAGTAAATCTCGGTCCATGAACGTGAGGGAGTGAGTTTTATATAAGCTGTTGAAATATATATACAGAGTGTTGGTAGCGGACGTACAGTCGAAAAGGGATGTATTTATATATTGGAGAACCAAGAAGGGGAGGGGAGGGGGAGGTGGGAGTGGAAAAGGTTATAATGTTCAGACGGCCGTAAATGGAACAACACACAGAGAAAATGATGGTATAACAGTGGTACTAGTCGTGGTGGTGGTAGTGGTGGCATAGAGGGGCTTGATTAAAATATTAATTGAGATGGAAATAATAACAGCGATTCGAACGCTCTTATATATACTCGCGAGCCGCGTTGATCCCTCTTTCTCCGCTACTCTACACCCCGTTTATATATTATTCGTTGGCTTTGTATTTGAAAATACAAGTAGTTGATTCTGCTCTCGCGGGTGTATATGTATATGATGATTGTGTATATGTGAATGTCTGAGTGTGTGTGTGTAGTGAACGGCGGGCCGATGATGAAGTTTCAACGATTGTTTCTCGGCCGGCTGGAAACTCCCGCTATATTATGTACTGCGATGGGATGGTATATATATATATCTATATAGTGGAGGAAATAATTGCGCACAGGTTGACCATGTTAGGATGGGCTCAGAAACCTTTTCTATATATACATTGTGATTCTCTATTATACCGTCATATTGACGTTGCTTCTAATGAATTTCGAATGATCGATTTGTAGTTATATAAGAGGGTAAAAGAGACTTTGTTTTGATTGAATTTTGTTGTAAGTTTAGATTTTGATTGCGTTTTGATGAATTTACGATTAATTAAAATTGGTACAATGATTTTTTATTTTTTATTTTAGGAATTGTATACTTTATTTTATAAGTAATATAATTGATTACGTAAATGAAAAATTTACTTGCTTCATTAAAATGAATATTTATTAATCAAACTTAATAAAATGTAGTTTTGTATAACAAGAATAAAAGAATATCAGAGAAGTAGACAAGGTTGAATAATGTATATAAAAAAAAAATGTTTATATATGCCGTTATAATCAGAAAACCTCGTCGAGGAAAGCTTAGAAAAGAATAGATATATATAATATATAAAAGAATGTATAGGTACGCAGGAAACTCGACTCGAATGAATGGAAAAAAAAAAAAATTTCATCTAGATATATTTTTAAAAATATGATTTCTCGCCGACTCGCGCAAACTCTCTCCCTCTACCTTTCCCTCTTTCCTACCCATATATACTATGCACCCACTAAAAATCGACATTGTGAACAAGATGATGACGTGAAGGCATTCAAATGTGATTCTCTCGAATAGGCGCATCCCCCCCACCGACATTTAAATGCTCCAGACGAATAATAATAATAATAATCACAATAACAATAATAATAATAGCGCGCGAGCAAAAAAAAAATGATAACAATGGACGCGAGAGAGGGAAGTAAAGAGAAATGGCAGGCCAAGAGAAGAAGAAGAAGAAAAAGAAGAAGAAGAAGGGGGAGAGAGGGAATTCATTTTCTCGAGTGAGGCGAGCGAGAGAAGAGAGTGGTGGGCCGGCGAGATTCATTATTATTCGACTTTTCCTACAAATTCCTTTTCTCTTTCCGCGCTTTTTCTTTTTTTTTACTCTTCTTTATGCCTAGCTATATTTTTTTATTTCTCTCTCTCTCTCTCTCTCTCTCTCTAACTTTCGACCCTCTTCCATCCTGCTTACTTTTTACTTCCCTTTCTACTTTTTTTTTTTTTTTCGTTACACTAAGGTATTCCAAGCAAGTCGAATCACTTAATCGATTGAGTCGTTATTTTTTTCTTTCTTTATTTTTTTTTCTATTCTCGATGTCTAGTTCAAGAGATGTCAATTTATTTTTATACGTCTATGCCTATCATTGTCACCTAAATCTCCTACTGCTTTGACAGAAATCACATAGTGATAGACGTGATATATTTTTTTGAAATCTATTAAACTTTTTATATATATATAGGTAAAATACTTGAAAAATATATAAAAATATCGGCTTTCTGACGTAAACGTTCCAATTCGAATCTTTTATAATAAATCCGATATATCGATTACAACACAACGTTTTTTTTTTTTTTTAGTGATTCCGCTATTTTTTTCCAATATTAATATTTTAATCGGACCACGTCAAAGCTCTTATTCTCTTTCTCTCTCTCTCTGTCTCGCTTTCTGTCGATATAACGTCATACAAAAAGTAAAACACTGGCAAGTATAATATATTAAAAATCATTTTCTATTCCTTTTCAATAATAAATAAATCTTAGTTTTTTGCTATTAAATTAATAATAAAATTGTTTAAAATTTTCAATATTATTAAAGTTCATATAAAAAAAAATACGTGAAATTATTTAAATCATATATAGGTACAGTCAATTATTACATTACGTGTATACATAGGTATTATCACGTTATACGCACATGAACATATCAGTCGCACAAACTCACTCGTCACTGCACAAAGAGCAAGAGAGTATGGAGGGAAGGGGGTTGCAAAAAAAAAGAAAATACGTTAAGCTTTCATCCAAGTATAATATACATCAAGAGCTTTACTGTTTGCTGCTTCTATACTGTCATATATATA
>JAPYZE010002562.1:0-15748 GCA_030522805.1 Leptomastidea abnormis
GAAACTTCGAGGCGCTGGAGGCACGGGTTAACATCAATTAAAAAATTTTTTTTTGGTCGCAAAATTATTTTTTTTTTATTATCTAAAAACTGGGGGGGGGTGCACTCAAAAATTTTTTTTTTAAGGTCCACCCTAATGGAGATAAACCAAATTAGTTTTACTTTTTAAATTTAACCTCCAGCAATTTTTTACATAAAATTTATTTCTACTCTTCAGTTTACATTAAATGTTAGAATTTTTTATTACGAATAAAGCTTTTTTATTTATTAGCGGAAATATAAAATTATTTTTAAGAAGAATTTTTTTAAATAAGTTATAATGTTTCTACCGAGTAAGAAGTCGTCTCGGTGTAGAGAGAGTTACAATCCATACAAGTTAAAAATCATTTTACCCACGTATATCAGATTTTATTTTTTTAAATGAGTGCAGAAAACGCGATATTGAACGCGTGGTTCATCGGCGTACCGTTTCATACCAATCGATACTGAATTTCTTTCATTTTAAAAAGCGTACGCTAAATCTACTTTCATGCATAAAGTATCAGAAAATGGTGTAATAACATTTTTTTTTAACTACAAGCTGTGCAACTACCACGTCCTACACAAGCTCCACAACAACAAATTGGAATACTAAATGTACAACAGCAAAATGCTCAACAAATTCAACAACAACGTTTTCAACAAGCAGCACAACAACGACTAGCTCAGCAAATCGTTCAAAAACAACTTGATCAACAAGCTCAACAACAACAAATTGGCAAACTAAATGTACAACTGCAAAATGACCAACAAATTCAACAACAACGTTTTCAACAAGCAGCACAACAACGACTAGCTCAGCAAATCGTTCAAAAACAACTTGATCAACAAGCTCAACAACAGCGTGCACAACAAGCTGCGCAACTTTTGCAACAACGTACACCATTACAAAGTCAAAGTCGTTGCGATAAAAATTATTCATGTACCCTTCAATAATTGCAAAAAACTTATTTGATTCTTAAGCAATTGCTTAAATAAATTCATTAATACTAAATGTATTTAAAAAAACTTATTTTATTTATAAACAGTTATAAAGTGAATCTTAAAAATAATAAATCTCCTAAACATAATTGTATTGTATTCACTAATCTCTTTATTAAAAAATTAATGATTTGTATTGTGATATATTTTATAATACCCAGAAATCTGTTATAGAAAAAAAGATATTATTATGTTTTGATGAATCGACAGTATAATATTACTTGATCATTGATCGCAAGTAAAATAAAAATTAAATAACACGTTTGTTTAAAAAATTTAATTGATATACCCTCTAGCCTAAAAATCGATCCGGCGAAAAAGGTACTCAAAGGTAAACTATACTGACTAACCAACCGGTATCGGAATCAATATAAATCGTGAATTCTGTTTCTGTTGTTCATCTGAGATTGTGCGAGCAATTGTATACCTATAGATTTGTTGTGCATAGGATAAAAACGGTTGCTTAGAAAAAATAGGTTAACATATTGCTCATAAAAATTTATTCTTAAAAATATAATGTAATTAGGATTGCTGTCTACTGCTTTAATATAATAATTTATCATAAAGATAACTTATATGAATTTATTACTGATATATCATTACTTTCAAATTACTTTTTTGCAAAAAAACTACTAAATATTCACAAACTTTACAAGAGCACATATTAAATTTTATAATTAATAACTTTAAATAAAACCCATGAATCAATATGAAATTTCAAATATATTTTTTTTATTATAATTTACATCTGAATACCAAAAATTAATACCTTACCATTTTTTTTGATTTATGACTATTTGCCTCATTTATCACTAGATAAAGTTTTATTAGCTGTCAAGATTTAATTTTTTTAGTGGATTATTGAAAACAAATTGTTGTTTTATATTGTTTATCAGAAAAAATGTTTATAATTGACAACTGAGTAGTTTATGATCCATTCTATACTTACTAAAAAGTACAAAAACGTGTATTATTCGTCTAATATGACAAAAAAATTATTTTAATATATTAATATATGAAAAGATATATCACGTAATCAATTACATAAGTAGAAACTTATTATTTAATTCATGTATCCGATTTGATTTAGATTCTTTTAACTTTAAGAAATAAAAATTGATCATATGTTTTTTTATTATTTAATTATTTATTATTATTTTCAATATTTTGATATCGGTATTTCTTAATGAAAAATTTGTTAATTTTAAATTATAAAAATTGTTATTTTTAAGTAAAAATCTGATTTTTTCAAATTACTTTATAATTTAAAAATATATTTTAGAATTAGATACATTTTTATTGATAATCATCCAATTTTTAATAGAAGTGAAAATTACATTAATTTTTAAAACTTTATTGAAAATTTATGTTTTTGCAAGATATATTAACTCGAATATTTCACTATTAATTATAATTTTGTTACATTTATTTTTATATATATCATTTTCGTTTATCGGTCAATATTTTTTAACGATTGTACAATTTCATGGTTTTTTTCCTGTCTCAAATAAATCTTGTATTCTTAAACATCATTTCATATCCTCTTACAATGTAGAGTACAGGTAAATAACATTATCATAAAAAATAGTCTTTTGCACACTTAAAATTCATTTTACTAATTACAACATACATAATTTCACAGCATCATGAACCTTTTGCTGAAGAAGTAATTTATGTTCTTATACATACATTAAGATAATGAAGATAGAATATATAAATGAATGACTTAGATGCATCAGTCAGTTTGCAATAAAAAAATTGAAGATATTAATTTTATTGTTTAGGACAAATATGTATTTAAGCATGATTATCTTTCTCTTCGTACTAGTTTTAAGCGGAAAGTTTCTAGAAGTCAAATCAATAGGTAAATAATTTATTTTTTCTAATCATAAATTATGATTTATATAAATACTAGCATAAAAATGTAATTTACCTAAATTATTAATTTTCTATCTATAATTTTAGATTCTAATATTCATATTGATGAAAGAAATACTCCCACTAATGTTCAATCACAAAGGATAAGTGATGAACAACTGCAGAGAACGATATCATACGCTAACAATTACATTACAATAATTAATCAACTTATTTTAGACTTGGCTTTTATTCAATCTCATCTTACTGCTGAAGAGAAAAAAGTAATAAAATTTTTACGAGTGCGTTTGGATGATCTTGTTAGTAAACGCAATACACAATTAATACTGCAACAAAGGATGGAACTTGAAACAAATATAATCCAAGTTGCTTTACTACTGGAACAGAATATCAGTTCCTACATTTCACGAATAATTACAGAACAAAATCTTATTGCGCAACGACAGCAACAACATACCCAACAACAAGCCGTACAACAACAGTATACTTTACAGCAGCATATCCAATCGCGACATTCGCAAAAAAAAATTTCTCCACATGACTCGCCACAAAATCAAGGAAATAAGATTTGCAAGATAGGCTGTAATATATTGTAAAAAATATATTCAGTGTCCCAAAAATTGTCCAAAAATATTCTTATTTTATTTACTTATTTTTATACTACTTTACTGATATTTTGTTAAATAGAGATTAATTTATATTATCCAGAAAATACTTAAATCGAATTGTTGATTCAATGTCATTATCTTTTTGCGACTTAAAAAAAAGGAAAAAATAAGCGTATTCACCATTTCTGTTGAAACAACTTACATTTTCGAATGTTTGCTGTTCACGTTAATTTGAAATTAAAACTTAATTTTAATTTTTTTGAACTTACTACTTTTTTTAGTAATTTATTTAAAAGTTTTCATAAATATATTAGTGCTTATAATTGAATGACTAGAAACGAAAAGGGCCTATACACTATTTGCCAATACACAGACTATGTGCCCTTTTCATTTCCAGCCATTGAATTATTAAAATTTATTCTGTAAAATTTATTCTTATATCCATGTTGATAATAAATTTTCAATAAAAAATCTACTTTTAAAATTCAGCATTGTCTTTACTTTTCTGACGAAACTACTACAGTCAAAAGTTAATCTGTATTCCTGTTTATTTTAGTCCGTGCATTTATTAATTACCTTTAATTTTAAAAAATAATTTACAAACGATATCACAAAAATAAATACATATTACACTTCCGTCAACTATAGTAAAAAAAATTTGAATCAACCTAAGTATTAATAATCAGGTTAACTGTTTACTCTTATGATGTGCATACAACTTTTCATACCTTCAAATATGGAAAGCATCATTATCTTCTATTACCATCGTGGATCAAAAGTAGATATTTTTCTGACAAAAGACACGAAAAAATTTAAACGTTATATCCTGATTAAAAGTAGAATTACAAATGATATAAAATTTTCATTAATGCATAATTAATTTTAAGAATTACAATATACACAGTATCAGGGTTATTCCAAACACCTGCAAAAATATATTCGACACGACACTTAGCCAAAATTGCGTTTTTTAATTTAAAATGTAATGTATACATCTGTACGTTCACTAAGATAACAAAGATACAGTACATTAAAACGAACATTTTAAAAGCAGAATTAAGTTCATAGTCAATTTTTATACTTACATTTTTATTATACTATTCTAGCATTATGTCTTTAAAAACTTATATTTTTCTCTACTTTCTGGTTGTCAGTCAAGGCTTATTGAAAGCACAATCAGGTTTGCCATTTAATCCAATATTAATACAATATTAAGCGTTTATATTATGCACATTAATAAAAGTATCTCATTAAATAAGAATAATTTGAGTTGACAAGTTTTAAACCATAAAATGATATAAGAATTAATTTTCTTTTGCTTTGTATAGCTCTTATATGACATGTGAAAATCAATTGTAATTCAGTCATATTTTATTTAATTTTTTTTTAACAATTTCAGTTAACAGTAATAAATCTGATTTGAATAATATTTTACTTACTGCTACTCCAAGTCTGCAAGCTCAAGACGAAGAATTAAGACGTACAATATTAAATGCTCACAACCACGTAATATCGGTTAATCGGCGCTTCGAAAACTTAAGATCTCAAAATTTAACTTTTCAAGAAATAGGAATAATATTAAATCTTCGAACTCAATTAAGTTCACTCATCTCAAGTCGAAATCGAGTACAATCACGACAGCAAAGACTCGATACAGAGAATAATATTATCAGACTTGCTAATGAACTAGATAGTATTGTAATTGCTGTACAACGAAGATTAACAGTGCAACAAAATAACCACGCACAACAAAGCGTGCAACAGCAGCATAATCAACAACAAGTTATACAACAACAGGCTTTGCAACAACAACATCTAATTCAACAACAACAACAACAACAACAACAACAACAATTATTACATCAGCAACGTGTTCAGCAACAACTTAATCAACAGCAACAAATACTACAACAGCAAGTAGTTGTACAACCTCAAAGTGTACACTATCAATTTGTCCAACTACAACCTATACTACACTATGCCCAATTATCAAATATACAACAACAAAACCAACCAACTATTCAACAGCAAGCAACACCACAACAAGCTCAACAGCAAGAGTCTACATCTCAGCTATCGCAAAGACAAAGAAATAAAAATTGTGGGCCACGAGGTTGTACTATCTCGTAATTACCAAATTATATTGAACTTTTAAATACATGCCAAAGTAATTTATTCTTAAAATGTTAAAAGTTATTAGTAAATTGATAAATCTTGTAAACAATTTCATTATATTAACTGATTTTTCAACAACTTGTCTAACATTTTCAAAGTAATTTTGTTGAAATTTACATTTTATTTGATGGTTTAAAATATATACTACTTTAGTGTGATTTTTTAGATAAAAGCTTGGATTAATTTTTCTATATCAATATTTTGTTAAAAATATATCCTTCTATGCTGAAACTAAGCTTCAAAATTGGTAAAGAATTAATACATTAGGATTGAAGAAATATAGAAAAGAATTTTCAAAAAATTAGAAAAATTTCATGGAAACCTGTGACACTCCACACAATCAAAAGCACCAAAATAAAGAGTAAGAAAATTTCAGACTAACATGACGGGGAATCAACCTTATTTATATCTCGAAACACATAAAAAAAGAAAAACAATCAGGGTTTTTTTATTTTTAGATTATTACGAAATTGTATCTACAATTTACATTAATAATATAATTGAATTAATTGTTATTCACATAAAAGCTATAAATTTTGCATAATAAATAAAACAGCTGATGTTTTATAAATCTATATATTTTATATATTTCATACTCTACTACAAATACTTGTTCAAATAATATTAATCTAAATCTGAGGAAAAATAACTAAACTGCCAATAGAATATCTTAATTGCATAAGTTGTCAACGTATTCGTCCTCTTAAATTGAATCGTCCCATTGATCCTCCTCGTGGAGGTTGCACTTGTACAAACTGCAATTGTGCTTGCGCAGCCAATGGCTGTACACTCAGATACTGCAATCTTACACGCTTTAAATACAGATAAAGTTTTATCACATTTTCTTGCCGTATTCTATAATTATCTTTCATTTGTGCCATTGATAGCGGTTTACTATTCTGTAAATTTATTTGTCTTATGACTTTTTCTACATCTTCTCGTAACAGCTCTGTTTCTGTTCGCACATTCATAGGTATTAAATGATAATTATTTCGCACGTATTGCAAACTGTCATATGTTTCCCTTAACACATCTAGTAATGGATGGGCATATAATACGGCTATTTCTGCTGCATCTTGCGGAGACGCATTATTACTTCTTGTCCCACCTAATGTCACAACAACATATCAAATTGATTGTGAATAATCTGTTTGAAATTTTAAATTTAAAAATATGAAAATATATTGTATTAAAGAAATTTGTGGTAGTATACCTTTTATTTTTACAGGATATATGACTAATACTAAGACAATCACAAATAAACTTCTTTTTTGATGAGACATAATATTATTGTATTTTGATTTTAACGTATTGCATTTATTTTATGTCAGCTGTATTAAACTTATGTATCATTTCTTTATATATAATTTATTTCCGTTATTAAGTTGTGCAAGAACATAAATTTTATTACAAAAGTCCAATGTCGATAAATATAAAAGTTTGCAGTTAATAATTAAACCAGATGTTTTTCAACAAATTTAATTGTTATTGCTTCAATATATAAACTCATACAAATTTTTCATGCAATTGTTTAAATGTCCTTTTGTTTGTAAGCATTTGTTTGTTTCTTAAAAAGCAAACAAAAATTTCCTGTAACATAGTATTTATAAATAAAAATTAAATCATATACAGCTAATAATGCTAAGAAATTCATCTTCTTTGGCCTTGATTTCATTTTAATAGACTGAAATTTTATTTCAGCTTACTATTTTCTTCCAAAATTTAACGTGCTTTTCAATAAAATGCTTAAAATTAATTAAAAACTTTTTGTGAATTTTCTTATCTTTGATAAGATATAACATTTTTGTCTTTTATAATTTTAACCGGAAAAAAGTTACTCTCAGCTATCAGAAATGTATTGGTATATAATTTTATTGGCATGAATAAATCCATTACCTAAATTTACGGTAATTAGCTGCGTTATTACGAAGATAAATCATAAATAAAATTCGTTAAATTAGCTTTAAAAGACTTATAATCAATATCCTATTATTTACATTATTATAATTATAATACACGGATTACATTGTCTCAAATTATACTTTTAATAACTTTTCTTGTCGATATTTTCGATTATTAATTCTTTATTTGCGTTACATACTTTCTTTATCAGAACAAATTACCTTCGTTTTTAATTTCATAATTCTATATTCTATTGCAAATAGTAATAAATGAAATATACTATTTTATTAATTTTGTTATGGCAAGATATATACAAGAGTTTTTTCACTATTTTTATATAAAGTACTTTGGACTCCAATAATCAAAAATGTTTGTGTTTATTACTGTTTAATGGTAGGTAAAAAATGTAAATATAAAAGACATGAAAAAACCCCAGTCAATAAAATTTTATAGATATTTAACAAAAATTGATTTTACAAGCTTAATCATTTTATAAAAATATCCATAACACAACTCAAAAATATAGATAAAAATAATACTCATCACTAGAGATTTACCTTTGGTCCGATTAATGCCTTTTTTTCATCGATGTTTCATGACAAACACGTGTTATTTTCAAAGCAGACGCTTTCGATAAAAGTGATTTGGCTTTTCCAAAGTATTTCAATTAGATATGACTTATATCCACAACACTATTACTTAAACAATAATCGATTCATCATCTACTTAGCTCGAGTTAAAGCCACTTGCTGATCTAATTAATGCTTGAATTTAAATTTTGTACAAAATATAGATATAGTTCTATGCCTTCTTACGATGTTTAAGTTTCCCCAAAAAAAATTACTGACGATATAATAATGTATAGAAAAATGAAAACAAATTAAAAAAAAAATATTCGTCAACTCTGAATATCAATACAGCATAATTTTATATTCATTGTTAAAGAAAGGAAAATATAGAATGTTAGATATTAGTTAAAATACGAAGAATATTATAATATACGGTTTATATTTTCCCAGCTGTTACAACAATATTTGATACCAGCGATAAAAAATTTCTAATTTAACTTGACTTCAATATGATAACAGAAATTTTATATTGATATTAGAAAATCGTGCGTCAATTGTGCTGGTCAAAGATAAGCCTTATTATTATAGCAGTTTTTACTATCAATTATTAAAAAAAAATTTTGTTGAATCGAGTATTAAAAAAATAACTTATGAAAAAGCTTCTTAATTCTCCAACTTTTTTTAATCATTTATCTATTTGCTATTTTTTCAAACATCAAATAAATATACAAAATACGTAAATTAAACAAAAATAATATTAATCACAATATTTTGATTTATATTTTCAAAGTCAACAGCCTTAACATCACACTGCCGACACCTCACTCTATCAAAATCTCATCTCTCAGTCTTTAAAAATTTCTTTAAAAAAAAAAAAAGAATATATGATTTATAATCCTCTTCCTCATTGGTTGTAACCTGCAAGCGAACATCATCTCTCTATAGATCCTCAAGCGCAATTCAAATTTTCCGCGAGTTCGGATCTAAAGTACAGGAAAGCTTAGCAAGGTGCAGTCGCTTTTGCACTTGACTGGATAGGTTAATTGCCAATTGATCAACTATCCTCTCCTTCCAAGTGTAATCTAATGTTCCATAATGTGCAGTTAGGATGATCGATAATAGGTGGTACATGAACAGGGAAAGCCAATTTTGGGAATATGCAAGAGATCTTAGCTGCTTGTGTAGATGTATCTTAGGCCAAATTACTGAAAAATTTTTTCGCTGGAATACATGGATAATAGCGTTATCGTAACGATGTTCGTGTACAGAGCTTAATTAAGTCGTTGCGAGCACTGGATGAGTTTGAAAATTAATATAACACAATATGATACTGTGTGACCTGGGATAAGATTAACATTTTCTTCAATTCGTTTAATAATATAATTTTTATTCTCAAGGATTTTTTTAAAGTTCACATTTTTATTTTATTTTATTTATTAATTTTTTTTTTTAATTAAGAAGTAGAAACTCGAAGATAAAAATGTCAAAAATATTCAAGGAAATATTTTTTAAACAAAAGTCAAAGCTTTCCATTAAAATAAATCTGAAAAAAATCTCAAAACTTGGAAAATTACCGAGTAACATAAAAAATATCTAAAAAAAAAACAGAATTCAGCAAAGAATTGAAGCACGCATTGCAACGAGCTTGCGAAGTCATCGCAGTATCAGTATAAGGCTATCGTAAAATCCAAAAGAGGGAGCTAACAGTCTATGAAAAGTGAAAAAAAAAGATGAAAAAAGCTGGCAAAGTGTGTTGAGATGGTCAGAGTGAGACACCAAAAAAGAAGCTTGCAAAAAGCACGTTTGCTTTTACAGCAAGCTCGCGAAGAAGAGGTAGAGAAAAAAAAAGAAAGCGGTGTAACAGAGCGAGCGGTGCGAGAGACCAGACGAAAAGATAGGGAAAGAGAGTGAGAGAAGAGATTCGTTGCTTGGTTTTCACTGATTTACGCCAAGTCGTTAAAGCAGCAGTAATAGTAGTAGCAGCAGCAGCAGCCAACTAGGCACATCGGTTCGTTTCCTCCTCGAGCTTGCAAGCTTTCTCACTCTCTTCTTTTTCTCCTTCTTCTTGTTCCATACTGTATCCTATTAAACTTACAGCGCGTAAAATTACTTTTCTGGCATATCGTATTTTCTGCTCGAGACGTTGTCCACGCACTCGTTACTACTGATGAACATTCTGCGCTATTCTTTAAATACATGCCTCGAAAGATACATCTTTTGACGCATCATAGTCTCTTTTTCTTCTTTATACAACATACTGTATACAATACTATAACAAATGGTTGAAATTAATTTTCAATTTCCACCAATCTTTGAGAGGCTTTACATCATCATCATAACATGCTCATGCTTCGTTTTTACTGTGAGATTATATTTTATGCTAACTATCATGTAAGCTTTAGAGACACTTCGGTGGTGAGCGTAAAAAGTATTAGGGTCAGCCTCAGCACAATCCACTGAGAGCTTCCAACCAGTAGATTCCTCTGCTGTAAAACCAAGATCTCTTGGTGTTACGAGCATAAACATATTTATATACAAAATAGCAGCCCCGCATACGCTAAAGTAGAAGAAAAGGTGTGAGTGGCTGACATCGACATTCCGGCTTTGAGCAGGTGCTCTTAGCGAAACAAACTTAAGCACCATTGCGAGCCTCTTTCTCTCCTCATTCTACCTTTCTCTACTCTCGTATGGCTATGAATACCGGATTTTAGAGGCCTGTAGTACGCGAGAGTAGTAGTAGTAGTAGTAGTAGTAGCCTCGTGGTCCAGACTCTAAGCCTTAATTAGACTCGAGGATCGACGATAAATGCCTTTACGAGCCAATCGAAACTCCACTCCAGCCTCCTAAAATCCTTTGTCTTTCGTTTAAAGCTCAAGGGGTAGGAGGGGATACTCATGGGATGTCGAGAGAAAGCTGCTGCTGTTACTGCTGCTGCTTTACGGTGTTATACCACAAGATGGGCCACTCGCTGCGAATGCCTTTCCTAGATAGATTATGATCGTTAGAGGCTGGATTAATTCGTAGCCTTGAGTATCGTGGTGGTGGTATGAGTTGGTGAGTAAAAGTGCACTTTCAGGATTTTTCGATAAGTTGTGGCTGTTGCTGGTCTTTTATGCTTTTTTGGAAAATTTTACGATGTAAAACAGGCCATTAATAGGTCGTTAAGAGCTTTTTTATGGAAATTTTTCGTCTTTTCTTTTTCTTTTTAAGTTTTAGCTTGATTTTTATCTTACAAAATTTATTTGTAAAATGATGTAGATCGTTTGCGAGTTGTTAATGTTTCGTACATATTTGCTGGAAAGTTCAATAATTTGAAAACTTTAGCGGAATACATATTTTTATTATTATTTACTTAGTTCTTTTTTTTTTCAAATTGTTGTACTTACAAATTTTAAGATTTTTTTTTTGTTTTGGTTTTCTTACTCTCTGTATTCTGAAAGTACTTTTTTCTCATCTTCCGTTAACAACAAAATCTCATTCTCCAAAAGAAAATAATCCGACTTTGCTACAGAAATAATAATAAAAAAAAAACTTTTGTATTATACTTGAAAGAAGAAGAAAGCTTGACATTACAGTAAAGTAAATGTGACTGGTCTTTTTCAAAACTTATCTGCACTCTCGCACTTGCAATAAACGTTATTTTCATTTCACTTTATAGCTTGCTATATCCTCTTTAACGTAAAAAAAAAATCTATTGCAACATAAAAGTAAAAACCAAAAAACAATAAATATTAGTTGAAAAATTAAAAAAATTAATTCCAATTTCATCAAACAAAACAACAACAAAAACGTTCATCCAGAAAATTAAAATGATCACCCCTCAAAAACATTCCTACCATATCCATCTCATATACATCCAACGCTCGGACGCGCATAACATCCCCCAACATGACATCAAACATCCATGCCGACAACCATAACCCCCCCCCCCCCCTTCTCCACCATCCATCCTCACACCCTCTATCACCAAGCAACGATACGTTAAGTTTCACACTCCACGGGCAAACGACAGAGCCGTTAAAACTCTCGGGCTCGCGCGAAAACGACCCTGCACGCTTAATATTCATGCGTGCGCGCATCCAAGGCACTCAACCTCTCTCTCTCTCTTTCTCTTTCTCTTGCATATATAACGCCTCTTCTCTTCATTCCTGAAATCCCGATGCGCCCCGGAGAGAAGAGCTTTACGGCCGTCGTACTTTGGATTTTATAGATCTCGCGAGAGGTTGTAGTGGGTCCAAGGCATGTGTGTGTATGTATGTATATGTTGTTAGTCAACCAAGCTCCTTCGTTTCTCACTTCAACGCAAGTTTTAATGAAGAATCCATCGTAGCGCTAAAGAAAGAGAGAGAGAGAGACTGGAAAAGGGAAGTAGGCCGTTATAAAGCATGTTCCTCGCGTAGTGCAGGATTTAATATCCAGCTGTATGCAGTTTCTCGTATACGACAAGTGCCAGTCACCGGATTCTACGCCATATCCTGTTTCTAAACTTTCAAGCTGTTTTCAGAGACTCTGTCTCCCTTTTTTTTGACTATGATGTTAGAGTATATATAGCTGTTAAGGTGCTTATGCTCGATGTTGTTGTTGTTGTTGTTTGAATTAGTTATTAGATAAGTTCGTTGAGTGGATAAGTGTCGCGATGATGATATGCACGAGTTGCTTTTCCTCTCTGTGAGTATGTGTGTGTGTGTGTGTGTGTGTGTCTTGTATGTCTCGTGGTTTCATTGCAAATTATTGTTTTGATGACAGTTTTAAGTGCTTTGCTGAGGATAGGTTGAGTTGAGGGGATGTATATGTAGAGGAAGAAACTATTTTAACACCTCGAGAGCTTAGCAAACATGGGCTTGATATTATAAACCTAAAGGAAAATTATTTCTCGAAATGCGCATGAATGTATGTTAACATTTTCGAGCTAGCTCGGTTTATAGTTGGTATACATACATACAGGGGTTGAAATGAAATAAACTTACGTCTCGACACTCTGAAATTCTTTGAAATAAATTTTATCTCTTTATGAAAACTATACAACATAAGTAAGATTACATCGAAATAGTTGTGAAATCATGAATTTTAGTATCTTGAGTATTTAAAAGGCTCTTACAATTCGTCATTTTATTCAGACAAAACAAAACCGTGAACAAAAAAGAAAAACGTTAAAAAAACACCCTCGAGGAGGAAGGTGGCCACATTTTTGTGCATGTCAAAACTGTTTTCAAAAGAGTGCTTGTACTGCAGATAGTCTGACAAAAAAAAGGAAATAAAAAGGTAGTTGAAAAATTTTTTTCGGCAGTCTAAGCTCAAGAAAGAATGAGTTGGTTTGAAGCTAAATCAGCGCTTCTCGAGGCTTCTTTTTTTTTATGTCTAGCTCAATGGGTGAGAAAAGATCTGGACCAAGCGATAGAGTTTAGATATGCTGCTTTTGCTCTAGACGCTACATTTTCTTCCATCACTTACATCTTCTCTCGACGCTTCAAGCGCGATAAGTACAGAATACCACACCGCCCAACTCATGAATGACGAATGCTTTTGAGCTTTGCATTTCCGGCGAGTCTCTAGTGCTTACCGTGTTCGCTTTAGGCTCATAGTCATTTTTTTTTGTGTCTGGTCGGAGGTAAGGTATGTTTAGATATGCCAACACCCCGGGAAATTGGATAGGTAGGCTGTCTTTTTTTTTTTTTTGCTGCTGCTGCTGCTATGTTATATTTGATATTTAGTAGTGAATAGAGAAGAGGGAAAACGAGAAAATATGGTATACTTTTAGACTTTTAATTTGTGTGAGAATAATAAACGTACGCGATATTTTGTTTCAGGAAAAGCAAATATTTAGTTTTTTCTTTCCTTAAGAGAGGCATAAATGCAAGTATCTTGTATCTCGGGATATAAAAAACGCGTTTTTTTACCACAAATTATAAGGAAGAAATAGCTGCGATATACGAATTTTTAAAATTTGCCTAATGCACTATAAACAAAATGATTGGCTAAGTAATACCTTTCGTTCTCTTGGTCTTATCAACGAAGAAGTAAAGACGCGGTTGCATTGAAATGAAAAAATTTTTCTTTCATGAAGAAGATACGAGAAAGAAAAAGGAATATAGTATGAAAGACGTAACGTATAGAGGATAGGATGCAAGCTCTCTCTTGCTCGTGTCTTGGAGTTTCATAAATTTTTCAAGTCCCCTTCCACAAGGTAAAACTCGAAGTAGGGATTACAGACACGAGAACGCTATATCTGGTATACATATATACGAGAGGCCAAAGACAATTTTCTGTTCTGCGGTGGGTGAGAGTAAAGAATGAAAAAAAAAGTGTTGAGCGATACTTTTTCTAAAGGACAGAGAGAGAGAAAGAGGATGAGCGATTAAAATAAAACGTAGAGACTTAATATCGGATGTATACAAGAGAAGCAGACGTGAAGTATGAATGGAGGTAACAAGTGGTAAACGAAGAGGGAGAGGCTTCAGAAGCTGAATTGCTCTTTTATTTCAACGTATTTGCTGCTCTTTTCACAGCTGAATCGTGACGAGTGCTACTGCTACTTCTGATGTTATATATAATTGAATTAAGATTGTTTTTCACGTAATTGGAGAGTAGATACTTACCGAGATCGTAATACTTATAAAAGTTTCGCTAATTAATTAAATTATGCTAATTAATTGAAATTGTATGAGTAAGTTGGAGTTAATAAATTTTTAATTGATAATAATTCTTTTAGCTCCTTTAAAATTAAGTTTAAAATAATGAAAAAGAAAAAATGTATAATATACTTTAAGCTATGGAAAATATTTCCTATCTCGGAAATAATATCAAAAATCATAAGAGCCAAAGAAAGCCTAGCAGCTTGTAGTAACTCTAATCATAGACTAGTCAGTCACGTATTACGCGATAAGCCGCACAGAAACAATAGCAATACCTACAGCTAAACTTAAGTCGATCAAACTAACTTTGCTACTCGCACGATCAGATGCGAGGGTAAGACTAATTGAAAATTTTATAACAGGCCGGTATACAAAACTCAGTCATGATCGGAATCTACTTTAGCTCTTTTTACGACTTTAACATTCATACACTCCTAGACATATACCTTTAGTATGTATAGATTAGCATAATTGAGCTGTTATCGGATCTTCTCAATCTCAGAAGCAATGCGATAATGAAGCATATACGCGAGCGTAGCTTTTGCTCTTCGCCACCGCGAATAATCGCAACAGCCGTACACACACACACACACACACACACACACACACACACACACACATACACTCGCACATATACATGCAGTACTTGTTAAATTTTCAAGCGAGTAGCTGAGCGCAGTAAAGTCAGTCACAAAAAACTGCTGGTAAGCTAGTCAGAGCCAACTAGATACTGCTTAAAAAATGAATGAGAATGTATGTTTGAGACAGAACTGGCTTCGGGAGAGGGAAAGAGGCTGTAATGAGTTTTTTGCAAAAAAAATTTTTTTCGTTTTTGGTAATTTTTTTTTAAATTTTTTTAACCTTTTCTTCCTCGTAGAGGAAGCTAT
Source organism: Leptomastidea abnormis (assembly GCA_030522805.1). Taxonomy (NCBI): domain Eukaryota; kingdom Metazoa; phylum Arthropoda; class Insecta; order Hymenoptera; family Encyrtidae; genus Leptomastidea; species Leptomastidea abnormis. The sequence continues at coordinate 15,671 of JAPYZE010002562.1, forward strand.
GTAATCAGGACAAAAAAATTTTTTTATAAATTGTGTTAAAAATGTTTTTTATGATGTAAGAAGTTAGAAAAAATTATT
>JAPYZE010002563.1:0-34760 GCA_030522805.1 Leptomastidea abnormis
CCTCCAAGTTTCGTTTGATTCCGTAACTTCTATCAAAAGTAATCTCGAAATTTTAATCAAGCCCCGTTTGAATGTAGCCCCGGTCTCCCCTACATATATCTGTTAATTGCAGACTATACGAGTGCGAGATTGGAGATGTGCCGAAATTGGTGAGAACTTGGAAAATAGGACCCAGCTCGTCTTCGAAGGTTCCAAATTTCGTCTCGCTTGGCGATGTTGCTGTGGATTTTGATTTTGCAACGCCAACTGCTAATATTAATTTCGATAAGAATGTAATGCTTTTAGAGTGTGTGATTTTAAGCGAAAATAAATTCAATAATTAATTAACGAATTTTTATTTAACAGGAAAATGAAGTGTCCTGGCAAGATATTGAATGGCCAATTTTAGTTTTGCGTGGCAATGGCGATGTCTTGATAGTTCGTGGCAATGTTTTAATAAAGTACGTGAAAAAATAAGAAAATAAAATAACACTGATAATAATAATAATAATAATTATTTTTTATTATTATTTTTAGTCATCACAAACCTGTAGTTTTTGGCAGTTTATCCATGTATCCTCAAACTGTTGATAATTACGGCCTAGACTCCTGTTCTATCATGTGCTTGCAGACGACTCCTCCAATAGTAATTATCGCAGACTGCTCGGGCAAGATGTATCACGCGATTTTACTGAATGAACATTCGGATGATGACGAAAGGAGGGTGGGTACATATCTGCATACATTCAAAAGCACGCGTAAATTAAATTAAATTCATTAGGAAATAAAACAAAAAATAAAGAACATTATTTTTTATTTCATTAATTAAAATTTTATTTTTAATTACACGATTACAAATTAGAAATTATTTTTTATTCATGTAAATATATAATTTCATGTAATTTATAGACATGGTCCCAATATGGATCAACTTACAGTCTTCACACGCCCGAAGAAGCTTTATACGTGTACGAATGTATTGAAATGGAACTTGGACTTTTTTATACTGATACCGACAAAAAGTATACGTGTCCTATTCATTTGCACGGGGACCGTGAAAATCGATCAAGGTAACTTTTTAATTACTTTCTAAGATAAAAAATTATAATTTAATCTTAATTTTTAAAAACGTTTTCTCCTACTATTAGATATTTTTGTTCTCACAATACCGGTATACACGTTGTTAATGTACCAATGGTTGCTCAGCTGGACGACTACATTAGCTCTAGCGAAGGTATTTTTCTATAAATTTTACACAACTCGTTTATTGATTTTTTCATAAAATATGCGTAAAAATAAATTTTCAGACAGTATTGATCTATATTTACCGAAATTCATAAAGCAATCCAGTGCGCAGTATCTTGTGAGTACGCGTACGAAATATACAGATAAAGATGAAGGTACGCCAATTCTTGGCTTTGGACTACTTCAAGAACCTTGTATACTGATTGCTTTGCTGCATACTGGTTTAGTCATTGATAAATCTGTCATCGACTTTTATTACATCCCAAAAATTGAAACTACCGCACCTGTGCTTAGCCCCAGCAAAAAGGTAAAAATTTTCAATTTCTTTTTTTATTTTCATTATTGAATAGAATTTTTTTTTTTATTTGATAAAATTATTAGGTTACAAAAGAAGCTTTTGATGCCTATATTAAACAAGTATTGAAACGAGAAACATCGCAACCTATTACCATGATTGGACTTCGACAAAATCTATCGTCACGTGAATATCTAGAGGTATTAAAATTATTTAATAATTACAATTTTTTACAGTTGTTTATTTTTAACAAAAATTATTTTTTCAGCTACTGTACCGCGCAACAACAGTTTTTCGTAAGCAATACTTTGTTCACCATGATAAAGTTCGCGAAGAATTCGGAAAAAAAGTTCGAACTCTTAAGGCTTTAAAGAATCATCAATTGAAGGAGCTCGAAAATTTATATGACATGAAAGGATTTTTACAGAAAAAGGCCGAAAACTTAGCCGAAAAATATGAGGACATTAAGGACAAGCAGGAAGAATTGGCGAGAAGGTAGTTTTTAAGTTATTTAAATATCGTTTAAATAAAATATATAGATAATTATGAATTATTTACGTGTACGCACGTAGGGCGGAGGAAGTTCTTCGATTAGTTCATTTGAAAGAACCTAACATGAATCCTGTTGAACGAGCCGAGGGAGAAGAAATAAAAAAGATGTCCGAAAAAGTTAAGGAATTAAACGTTCGTCGTGAGCAATTAAAAAAGAAAAAGGCAGCTTGTCAAGCATTGTTTAGCAAATCTGATAAGTCAACTCAAGAAAGTGAAATTGTTTTTAAACAATCACAAATTGACACGATAAAAACGAATCTTGGTCAAATGTTAGTTGAAAATTTAATTTTATGTTATTATTATTATTATTATTATTATTATTATTATTATTATTATATAATACAACTAATTTTAATATTTTATTTTTAGGGGCAAGGACATTGCAGAGCTCATTGCTCGTTCAAAGACTCTTCAAGAAAAAATTGAGCTCTAATGATGAAGCTATTATTCATAAGAAATTATTAACTTTTTTAAAAATATATGAGAAACATGAATTTTTTTTAAATATTTTTTCATTATAAATTCTTATTAGATAGTGCTTATATTTTGATTCTGTTATTATATAAGATAAGGGTCTTTTATTTTTATTACATTTTTTTACATTTATTTACAAGATTTTTTTATCAAAGATAAATTATTTAGCTTAAAAATTTTTATATTCTATGCTGACATCTTGAGAGAGACAGAGAGAAAGAGAGGGAGTAATATATATATACATCCAGTACATATAAAGGAAAAATCAATACTTAATTATTATATCAAAAAATAAATATAATAAAACTTTTTGTAAATTAACATTAAAAATACATTGTAAATAGAAAAAAAATTCTTTTTGTTATAAAATATAAATAAATAAATTATCTGAAGATGGTAAATATTTTGTATATTATTTATTGTTTCTGCTGTTTGCTGAGCGATATATGAACATGAACCAGTGCCAGAATAGTGTCTAAAAGTAATCAGAGATGTCGCGTTAAAAACGTACGCGGAGTGCGCGGTTTTGAGTCAAAACTGTATACCTACATATTGTTTTAAAACTAAAATTTTTGATTTTATTTGTGATTTAACAGTATTTTCATTTAAAAAATGAATATCCTTGAATTAAAAGATGTAAGAGCTGTTCCAGATATTATTCACGTTTATCCTAAAAATACTGAATTAACGCCACTTATTATTGACAATGGTTTGTAACCTCTATACATAAACAATAAAATTTATCTATTTAAACTCATTAAAATTAATATTCTTAGGTTCCTATAATTGCAGAGTCGGTTGGGCAACTGAAAAAAAGCCTCAATTAATATTTAAAAATTTGATAGCTAAGCCTCGTAAAGAGCGAGGTAAAAAAGATGGAGAAATTCAGATTGGCAATGATATTGCTAACATAGAAGCTGTACGTTTTCAGTTGAAAACTCAATTTGATAAAAATGTTGTTACCCACTTTGAAGCACAAGAACAGATTTATGATTACATATTTACACACTTGGGTATTGATACCGAAGGACGTGTCAATCATCCTATTATTTTGACAGAAGCCTTTTTAAATCCTAATTATTCTAGAAATTGTAAGTTAATTGACATAAGTTTAAAATATACTTAACTTTCAAAGGTGATAAAAAAAATTTGTTTCTATTAGTGATGGCAGAACTAATGTTTGAATGTTATAACATACCTTCTATTGCCTATGGAGTTGATTGCCTTTTTTCATATCAACATAACAACTGTTCATGTAATGGCCTAATTATTAGTCTAGGATGTCATGTTATTCATATTATTCCTGTACTTGATGGAAAAATTGATGCAAGAAATGCCAAAAGAATAAATCTTGGAGGTTTTCAGATTTCATCGTACATGCATCGATTGTTGCAATTGAAGTATCCTGCACATATAAATGCTGTTACTCTTAGCCGAGCTGAGGTACCAAAATTGCATATTTCATAATTAATATTATAAAAAATACAAATAAAAAAAGTTAAAAATTTAAAATCTGAATATTTAAACTCTTATGTAATATTTTTAGCAATTAATTCACAATCATTCAAGCATTGCTTTAAATTATCAAGAAGAAATCCTGAAATGGGCTGATCCAGAGTATTATGACAAAAATGTACTAAGGGTACAGTTACCTTATGTTGCACCAACATCTACTCAAGGTCTTACTGTTGAACAACAAAAAGAAAGAAAACGTGAGCTTGCTAGACGATTGATGGAAATAAATGCAAGGAAAAGAGAAGAAAGGGTAAATTTAAAATTTTATAATTATTATTATTTATTTAATTAAATTTTTTCAAGATTATAAAAAAAAAGAAAATTATTTTAGTTGGCAGAAGATGAAATACATTTAAATCAATTATTAGCTGTACAAAATCTTTTTGAGGAAGGTGAAATAGAAGAATTCAAAAGAGCCCTTCAAAAATACTCACTTACAACAAAAGCAGATTTAATAAAAATGATCAATAATTTGCAAGCAAAAGTAGAAAGAACTAAACAAAAAATAGTTGCTGCTAATTCTCAAGAAGATACCACAACCTTAGAAGAACAAAAACCAAAAACGAAATTAAATCTATTACAACCGAAGGACCAGCAAGATTTTGATGAATGGATTGATGGAGTCAGGAAGAAAAGGTAAATATAATACTATATGAAAATATGTAAATGCTTTAACAAATAATAATTTAGGCAGGCAATTTTGGAAAAACGTATTGCAAAGAAGCAACGTCGTCAAGATATGGCTAAACGTAGGACGGCAGCTGCTCAAGAAAGAATGAGAATAATTAGTCATCTAGCTAAAAAGGACAAAAGAGATGATGATTTTGGTATGAGAGATGAAGACTGGGATGTTTACAAAGTTATAAATAAAGTAAAGTTTTTTTATATATTTTAAAAGTTTGACTGACAAAATTATGATGTTGCTAATTCTATTTTTTTTTTTAGGAGGGAGGGGATTCAGATTCAGAATTGGAGCAGGAAAAACTATTAGAACTTGAAAATGTACTGAGACAGCATGATCCAGAGTTTAATAATGCTGGTACATCAAATGTGCAGATGGTACCAGGGGAAGCTCATCAATTGCACGTTGGTGTAGAAACATTAAGATGTCCAGAACTTATTTTTCAGCCATCAATGATTGGTTTAGCAGAAGCCGGTTTAGCTGAAACTATTGAGTTTATATTGAAAAAATATTCTCCAGAACAGCAAAGTCGTCTAGTTAGTAACGTTTTCTTAACTGGAGGACCTGCGGCTCTTCCAGGACTTTTGGAACGATTAAAGAGAGAACTTCAAGAAATAAGACCTTTTCAATCTACGTTCCAAGTAAATATTGCTAAAAATACTAGCTTAGATGCTTGGTATGGAGCAAGGGATTTTGGATTAAGTGATAATTTATCTGACTATTTGGTCACTCGGCAAGACTATGAAGAAAAAGGAGGGGAATATTTAAAAGTTCATTCTGCTAGTAATCCATACTTTCCATCTCCTGATCCTTTGCCCATGTTGCAAGTACCTGTACCATTGGAGCAAGTTGTTGTTGAAGATGTAAACCTGGATGTAGATATCGAATAAGTCAATGATTTTATAATATTTATTGTACAGTACAGATATGTAAGTCTAATAAGGTTTGTAAATACGAATTTTTACTAAAAAAATTAATTAAAAATTAGTTTTTGTCTATGGATGTCTACTTTATTACACAATTATTTCCATTTGTTCAGGACGCATCGAACAAACTACATTGTAGCCTGTTTGCCAATGAGAATATACATTTCCTTATTTAACGCTCGATAATCCAAAGACAAGTATGCGTCTATTATTGTTTTACTCTTAGCTGTGATTCTTAGATAATAATGATGCACACCTGCGCGAGCATGCAACTTATATTTCTCCTTGTTATGGGGATGGCCTAAAAAAAGTTGTGAAAGTGATCCTTCACATATAATTATTATAGCGTTAAGTCTGGCTACAGCGACTTCAGCATATTTCACCGACTTAGGTCCACAACTTAATCTAACATCACAATATAATGTACACTGAAAATATTAGCGGGGGCCTTTGTCAGCGACCCTTCTTAACAATCTATCACCACCGATCCTCAGCAGTCTTCTACTCAGAGTTGACAGAGAAATAGACGGGTTGCATTTAATATTGCGCTAAAACATACAGCAAAAAAGGGATCGGCCCTACAACCATTAAACACTCTTGTCGGCAAAGTCTTCGAGTTAGCTGCTTTAAATTTGTCATCATTGCTCTAAAAATATCATCTTTATCGTGCTCGGACAAGCAAGCTGTGCATGCACAAGCTGTTGGGCCGATCCTGTGAAAAAATAAATTTACTTTTTTTTCTCGCTCACGTTATGGCTCATCTGGAACAATTCACAGAACATTCATTCGCGAACAGAGTAGTAGAATAGCACTTTATAATGTATATATAAATATACGAGGAGTAGCTTTACTTCACTTTGCTAGTCAAACGTCTTTTAGTCGTTTAAAGTGACGAAATTGAAAATATTAATGGAACAATAGTGTTTACTTGCTTTGCTTAGTTATTGGCATTCTCAAAAGTTCCAAGTTATTAACTAAAAATATGCGTAAATTAAACTGTAGTTTTCAAAAAATATTTAATAATTGCTTGAACTACCAAGCATAATAATAGTGAATTTTATTTTACAAAATCAATTGCTTAACATTGCTTGTTTTGTGTGCTTTTATAGACGTGCAATATAAAAAAAAAAAAATTGAAATTAAAATCAGTTTAAAATATGCACAGTTCATTTCATTAAATAAAGCTAAAACAAATTGCCAATCTTATAGCTTAATGCTTTCAACATTTGACTTAATTATAACAAATCTTACAATTTAAATAATATATTCTTTACAATTATCACAGTGTGAAGTCGCTGCAGACCAATTTTATGCTAAAATGACCATTAATATTTCTTATAAACTTACATTCTCCCATATCATCATTTTATAAAACACGCTTCTTTGCCTTTTATTCTATACGATTGAGCAATAATTTGCATCAATATACAACAGAACCACAAAAATGACTTTTTTTATAATATTTTTATTATTTTACCGTACTTTTTTTTTCGTTTATAAGAAAATTTTGATGAAATTTCATTAAAAATTTTTTTCTCAAATAATTACCGTCTTGTCAAAAGTGAGGATCTACTCTCGCTAATCGATAAAGCGATATTTTAAAGTATACATAGCATTATTATATATTGTTCGTCATAATAATCATAATTAAAATGATTATTAATAAAATAATGTTTATAATAATCTACATTCGATAATATAATAAAGAATTAATAATAATTGTGATGCATAATAATTAAAACTCAAAATTAGTACAACAATGGTTAATGTTTTTTTTCTTGTATTTTATGATGAGGATGTATTTATACATTCATATATGTATTTATAATATACATATACATATATTTGTTTTTTTTTTCATATGTATATAATTTTTATGTGGGTGGGTAGAGGGTAAGTGACAGCTATGTACAGTACATACTTGCCTTACTTGTACCATCGTTATATATATATATGTATAATATGTACCTATAGTTTCGTATAGTGATAATTTACGAATTATTGTTTACACATAAAATAGCCTATGTAACATGTATTTATAATATATATGTATGTAGTAACTAATCGTACGCAGTATTTTTTATCTTTACGTTCAAGGATGTGTTTAGCCAGGATATGTCCGTGAAAACTATGAATGTATTCCTGTCAAGCATTAATCGCGATTAATAACTTTATTATTTATCTCGACTCCTCTTTGTTTCTTCTTCATATTTTTCTTTTTATCTCTCTCTTTTTTTTTATATATATAAAGTTGCAACTGCTATTACAAAAGTGAATTTTTTCCTTCTCGCATTTGTTTTGCACGAGGGCGATCGGTACTCGCAATATTATCTGACGTTTTTCTCGTTATCAATTATTTTCATTTTTTTTTTCTTTTTTTTCATATATATTTATTTGATATTTTGTTTTGTTTTTTTTTTCTTTTAAATTTCTAGTATCTTCTATGAAAAATTTGTCTACAAAAATTCTATTATACGCAGGCCTCTAAGACTTACGGTAGCTCGGTAAAACCTCTATAAAAATAAGAACTATCTACTGCTACTATACGTAGACGAGAGTGAGGAAATGACGGAGGTGATCTCTTCTTGCTTTATGTCGTGGTTTATCATTTTTTTTTTTTTTTTAAACTTGTTTTTTTTCTCTAAAAACTGTTCACATTTCTCAAAGCATTAGCTGAACTATAACCGCATAACCGATGTTCATTTATACGTCTACTCTGTACACACAGTAAAAGCTTTCAATTTAGCCGGGGAGTTAAAAGAAAATCCGAGTAAAAACGGAAAAATAATAGCAACTACATTTATAAAAGTACGATAAAAAATAGCTTCGATGGCACTTGGTGATATATAAAAAGCCCCCAAGTTATCGCGATAAGTGTTCATAATTTTTGGAAGTTTACGTCGTAGCGCACATCATACATTATGTAAAAGTAAAAAAAAAAAAATAAATAAAATAAAGAAAAATAATGAAAGCGAGTGAAAGGAAAAATTCAAGTAAAAGATGAACTGTACAATGCGAATATATGAAGATGTGATGAAAGTATACATGGGAATGAAGTTGAAAATTTTTGATAAAAGATGAGCGTGAAATAGGCGCTGTTAAAAAGTTTAAGGCACTAAGTAGGTACCAAGGCGCAATGCCTAAGAAGATTTTTTCCTAATCGAACGACGCGCAGTGGAAGTGTGGTCCTCGAAAGAGCTCGGAAGCTTCGAGGCCACTTGATGAAAATCGTGTTAGATTGAAGCACTTACATATTATAGTCATGTTTTTTTCTTTTTTATTATTTACTTTTTTTGCCCCAAGCTTCTGATCAGCTCAAATATTCTCGAGAAAGATAAAATTGTGTATAATGAAAATCATCGATATTTTTATTAAAAAAACGACAGTGGCTACGACATCCACTGCTGCTACTTGACTTTGCATAATTGTTGGAGACAAGCAATTCCGAGTTGAGTCTTTCTTGGGATGACTCAAAATTACACCTCTCAAAACAAGAAAAAAATTTCTCTGCAAGTAACACATCGTCATTTTACATATTTTTAATATTATACAAAAGTTTAGCAACTTGGACATTGAACGTTTAAGCGAGTAACATTGAGTTCAGTTTGTTGGAGCAGAATAAAGTTGAGAAAAGAAAAGGTATATTTGGTGCTTCAAGTATACACATATACGTATACGCATTATCGTTTGCTATTGCTAAAACATCGAACATTCTTCTGCATGACCTTCTGTGCCATTAGCGATTGTTTTTTTCCCCGGTATGTACAATACAATTATTTAAAATATTAGTTTCTTACAACCGATTTTCACGAACCAGCTTGAGCTTATCAATCGCTTTAGAGGGAGAAAATTAAAAATTTAAGCAAAGCACAAGCTAGTGCTATTTAAAACTGGGTATACCAGAGCCACCATCAACACAAGTCTAATATAATAACATATATAAATATAATTACAATCAGGCAGTGCTTTTCTCAATTGTCATCTGCAAAATCTTTTATGAATATAAAAGCGAATATAAAATCGATGATAAGATTTAAAGGAGCAGCAAAAGACTGGCCAGAAAGATTCGACTTTCGAGAGGCTGAGGTGCGCATAGTGGAAGATTCTCAAAAGGTTTTAATTGTCAAAGGGGCCTCCGTCATTTCGCCACTCTCCCTTAATGTAACAAATAATAACAAATTTTTGTAATCTTGCGTATTTATAAAAATATATCAGCGTTTCACTTCGGCTCTGTACTTGTGCAAGCCTTGCAAGTTAGTATGCGCCATTAAAACGATTAAACTAATAATAATAACGCTCAATCATATACAACAGCCCTGCGATCGCGACAATTTTATTCGAATCTTATTTATTTGTATACTATTATTTTGTTCATTCGCGTCATCGTTTGTGTTCGAATATATAAATTTATATGTAAAGCTTGCAAGTCCATCTTCGTCTTCTTCTGTCTCTTCAACAGAGCTTGCCGTTTGCTTGAACGAGAGTCGTTGATACGCAGAAAGTAAGTACGCCTACGCACGTAGGCAATAGCAAGGAGAGACTAAGAAAAGAAAACTATTACAAATTTAAAGTAAAATTAAATAAAAATAAAAAATAAAAAGAACAAGGAAGTAAAATTGTGCTCACTTTCTCTCGTTTGTGGAGCCTCCAAGAGAAAGAGGAAAGCAAGCACACTCAAAAAAGTTTGGATGATTTCACAGCATTCTACGTAGCAAAGTAGCATACGGATATGAGAAGAAAATTGTTGAAAGAAGTGAACAGGTGGATGGAAATAAATAAAAAATACAAAAATAAAAGAAAGAAAAATTCGCTTAATTATTATTATGATGAGTAAATTTTATCAACACGCAGTTTAAAAAAAAAAAAAAAGCATGAACTTATGATGTACGCATAAAGCACAGTGTTCTTGATATTTTTATTATTCTTGTTGTCGCTGTTGTTGCTTGTTTCTTTTTTTCGCGCATTTTACTCGCGTACCAACTTGACATGTTACAATTGCAAATTAATGTTAGCCAAAGTACAACTGCGGGTACACGTATCGACAACATCGTTTCATTTTTTCCATTTATTAAAATCATTGCTAATTGAGATGCCGTTAGTATTCAGCAATAGTAGATATCTTATTTATATTATTGTTAAAACCTAAGGAGCGGGAGTAGTCTAGTCTGTCCGAGCCGTCAATCGTTTACAAATATTTGCAGGATTTTTATTATCATTCATCTCTTAATTACTTCCTCTCATGTCCTCTCTCCCTTTTGACTATTACGCGAAACAATAAGACAAATTGTTCAAAGTCGTGAGGAACAGAGTTTCATTTTGTACAAAATAATAAATTTAAATTGTCTAATTACAAAAAATGACGAGACAAACTCTTTCGGTGATTAGAATTACTTAATCAATGAGATTTACAGAAACAAATCAATCTCTGTATTTTGTGCAATTCAATAAACTTTAACTCAAAACAATACATTATACTTTTTATGTTTGCTTACTTGTTTTTTTTACGTCCGATAATAACTTTGACGCTTTCAACTAGTCAATAATTACCGACTACATTATTATGATAGTTATACCATTTTATGGTTTCACTCATTTCAATCGCAGTAGTAACAAAATACACTGAAGTACCTACCAAAAACATTTGACAGTAACCGACGCAAGTAATTTTTAGTGAAATTTTTTTTTTGCCTTTTCATTTTTCATTGTCGCTTCTGTGGCATGGCTTTCTACATCCTGTTTTGTTTTCTTTCTCATTTCTTGAATTTATTTATTTTTTGTTTACTCTCGGCTATCGTATCGAGATATTTAAACCAATATTCAAACTCTTATAGACGATAATTACTATCTATATCACAGATCCAAGTGACTAAAACTCCTTTAAAAATATAATATAAATATGTGTGATGTTTGCGATTCGTGTATGTAACGTCGCGCCCAGAAAAGAGACCATAACGAACGAAAAAAAGATATTCGCGACTGCTGCGGCAATAAAAATGTGCAAAAACTCGGTCGAGCGTGACTAATTGTAGTGCTTCTAGTGTACCTTTTTTTTCTTTTTTTTTCCTTTTTTTCTAAATCATTTTTTCAATTTATCATAAATTATTTCGACACTGAACTCTGCGTGGACGTACTTGTACAATAACATTATCTTATTAGTTTTTCGTTTACTTGACAAATCTTACACCTAATTTTCGCTTTTTCAACTTTTTTGAAAAAAAACTTTCAGATTCGAATAAATACTTTGAAAAAAGAATAAAATTTTGGTTGATAACACAAAAGAATGTATAATAAATATATACAAATAAATTTCTCTGCGTATATAAATTATAAGACGTCAAAACAACTCAAATTGTGTTCAATATTAAAATTGGACAAATTAAATAACAAATAAAAAAGCAGAGAGAATTTAATCGACAATCCACGCTGAGTACTGGTCTAGTTCGACTTGACTCGTTGCGGGGTTTGAAAAGCTAGCTGCTGTGGAGGTTTTCAGTCGTCTCTGTCGTTATGTTTGTTTGTCGTCGCCGTCTTTGTCGTCCTTGTCATAATATAGTGACGACCTCTACCCTGCCTGCAAAATACAGCTGGCCAATCGAGTTGGCTGAGATGAAAGAATTATAACGCTTAAAAGCATCTTGTGTGCGATCAACGGCGATTAATAGACCGACGGCGACGGTCTCCCGGAGAAATTGACAGACTTTCCAAGCTTTCGGTGTAGCAGTTGCTGCCCGGCGTGAGCGCGTCTCATACAATCTCTCTCTTTCACGTGTTATTGCGTTGTACGTACTCGGAGTAGGAAACAGCTGGGCTGCCGGTGGTGTACTGGGCGTACAGATAGAGCGCGGGGTACAAGCTGCTGCTGCTGCTGACGGCGGTGGCGGCAGAAGTGGCAGCAGTAGCGATGACGGCGTAGCTTCTGCTGTGGCCCTGAGCTACAGCGACTTGAGAGTTGCTTCTGCTGTTACGGCTGTCGTGGAGTTTCTGCTGCTGCTGTGTCCCAAGCTCCGTGTTGCTGCTGCTGGAGAAGGCTGAGTTGGCGGCTGCTGCTGCTGCTGCTGCTACCGGTCGTGGCGCCGGCGTCGACTGCACCGCTGCGCACTAGTTGGTGCTCTGAGGATGGAGGAGCGGCAGCGGCAGCTGCAAGCTATTCTGCTTGGCCAGGCTGGCTATCTCCGCGGCGATGCCCGACTTGTCGAGCGAGGAGGGTCCCTCGCTGTAGCGCAGTTCGCAGACCGGGCTCTCGAAGCCGGGGCCGGAGGAGGGCGCGCCGCCAGGTCCGGAGGGCCCGGGGCCGCCGTTGCCGGAGACCGAGCCGGTGGACTGAGGCGTGCCGGGATCATGGGTGACTACGACCACGTGGGGGCCCTGGCCGCCGGAGAGGTCGCGGTGCACGCGGTTCTGATGCCGGATGAGGTAGCTGTCGCGGACGAAGGTGCGGCCGCAGATGTTGCACTCGTAGGTCGTGTTGGCGGTGTGGGTGCGGATGTGGATGGCGAATTGACTCTTGGAAGTGAAGCTGAGGGAGCAGCGCTCGCAGACGAGGGGCTTCTCGGCGACGTGGGACCAGCGGTGGGCCGTGACGTAGCTCTTGACGGCGAAGCGCTTGTTGCAGATGTCGCAGGAGTAGGGCCGCTCGCCCGTGTGGACGCGCTTGTGGGTGTTGAGGCTGCTCTTCTGGGTGAAGCGCTTGAGGCAGAGCTCGCACTGGAAGGGCCGCTCGCCCGTGTGCGTCCGCATGTGGACCTCGAGGTAGGGCTTGCGGCAGAAGCTCGCCTCGCAGACTGTACAGTGATAGGGCTTGTTGCCCGAGTGTAACTTCATATGCACGTAGTAGGATGAGGCCGAGGATAAGACCTTGCCGCAGACCTTGCATGGCTGGGGCTTAGCTCTGCTGCCTTCCTTGGTCGGGGTGACGATCTCCTGGCGACCCGGGGAGTCCTCGTGCATCATTGGACTGCCGTGGTCTTGCTGGTGGTGCTGAGTCTGGGTGTGGGCGTGCATGGCTGCCTGCTGGTGGGCCTGGAGGTGTCCGCCTTCCTGCTGTGAGATTTCTTCTCGATCGTCGGATAGATTAATTATCGAATTAGAACCGTCAGAACGACTTGAAGTGACAGAGTAAAATCCCATAGGCTCACTCTTGACTTGTTGCTCGAACATGGATGTCATGTCCGGGTGATGTGGCTCGGCGATGATGACCGGCGGCTGGTGATGATGGTGCTGGGGATGATGGGGATGATGATGATGCAGCGCCTGGGCCGCCGCCTGCTGATGTGGGAGCAGAGTCAGGTTGCGCTTGACAAACTGCTCATATCCCGCGTACCAATCCACCTGCGCTCATTGAGGTTGAGAGTAGCGGCAGCAGCAGCAGCAACCGGCCGGGCATAAGCAGAAAGCAAAGAGCGTAGCGTTAGTGTACATCCATTCATTCATATATATGTATATATATATATATATATATATTATATATATATATACATATGTATACATATATGTATGTATACACAAGTCGTAATATATATATATATACCTATGTATTATGTATATCTATATACTAAATATATATATATGTACATGTTTTATATATTATATAGTATATAGAATGGGGAGCGAAAAGCGCGCCAAGCCGCCGAGACAGCAGTAGATCGCAGCGGGCGGGCAGGTCAGGTTAGAGAGTGCGTGTGTGGAGCTCGCGCGCTCAGTTGACCGACGCCACCGTTGCTGCTCTGCACCGCTGCTGCTAAGATGTTAATGCTGCTGCTCTGGCCGCGGGCGGGCGGGGACAGGGTTTATTTTTGACAAGTGACAGAGCTTCGCTGCTGGCTGATCAGCTGATTGCATAACGCGGTTGTTGGGCTCTCGGTCTCCTTCGAGGGCGCGGGTCACTCTAACTCAGCGTCCCGTCCTCGACGACATCTTCTTCGTCCTGCCTGGAGGGCGGCGGCGGCGTCGGCGGCTTTAGCGGCAATGATGGCGGTGGCTGTGGCAACTGAAACGGCAACGGCGACGAAGACGACCACAAGGAAGAGCAGGAAGGCCGGTTTCTTGCAGAGAAATTCGTCTTCACCGGAGCCGGCCTCGCGAGAAAGAGAGAGCGGGTGGGGCGGTTGCGGTCGCTGTATGATGGCGACGGCGATAGCGGCGAGTCGAGGGTCGCTCGCGCGAGAGACTATGGTATTACTCTGATGGTTGGTTGGTTGAATAGACGGATAAGCGTCGGCCCTTGGGGGCGCGCGCGCGCGCGCGTTTGCTCGCTCGCTTAGACCCCATGGACGTTCAGCGGTTCAGGAGGTATAAACGGAGCGGCGGGAGAGTAAGAGAAGGCGGTGGAGGATGAGGAGGAGGAGTCGGAGAAGCCGGAAGCCGGAGATGCACGTTTATATATAGACATATATATATACGTATATATATAGGATAGGTGTATATCGAGAGAAAGAGAGAAGGGCTTTGTAATAGAGGCAGGCAGGCAGGCGGCATAGAGACTACTAACCTTTGCTGATGTAGTGGTCCTGGCTCGGGGGGAAAAGACTGCCGCATGCGGAGCACGCAGGGCTCGCGTCTCCTCCACCTCGGGCTCGTGATATCGGCGGCAGCAGCAGGGCTCAGGCTGGGCTAAGAACAACTTCGGCTACGACGGTGACGGGGTGCGACGACGAGGGTCCTCCTCGAATACGGCTCGGCATCTCGGCCTGAGAAAGCTGACTGCAGCCTCTCTTTCTCTGTGTGTGTGTGTATGATAGAGTGGGTCTATATATGTGTGTGTGTGTGCGATAGTATGTGTGTGTGTGTGTGTTGACTCTGTTTTTCTCCAAGGCAAAATATAAGATGGCTGATGCGAGAGAGAGCGAGAAACGGCTATATAGGCAGACTCGGAGAGCGCGCACCGCACACGGGGAGGCGCGAGACCTCTGTCGGCGCCTTTGGCGGACGCGGGACGACGCGAATAATACCTTGTGCACGCACACGCCAGCTCTTTTGCTGCGCTGCTGCTGGCTTATTCTACTCTGCGCGCTTTGGGTACGCGCAAGAGAGAAAGAGAGAAAAAGCGGCGAGTGAGAGAGAAAGAGGATGAGAAGAAGGAGGAGACGGACGCGTCGGTGGCGGCGGCAGCCGGACTAGCCGGAGTCATTCAGGAGGAGGAGGAGGAGGAGTAGCGGGGGCGAAGAAGAGCGTACAGCGGGAGTCCAAGCGCCATGTCCTCTGTGTACTCTTCTTTGCACTGTGTGTAGGTATGCCTTTGCTTGCCTGCCTGCCTGCCTTTATTTTACCCGATGCGAACAACGAGAGCGTCGACGCTGCCGCCGCGAGAAAGGCTGACAAGAAACTGATGCGCGATATGCCTCTGTATGTACTGCTGCAGCGCGTGCGGTACTGATGCTGCTGCTGTTCCGAGCTTTTTAAGACCGAATGCCGGCAGATATACAAGTATATACGAGAGAATAAGAAATGAGAGAAGATGAGCCGACAACGAATGCTTGCCTACTAATGCCTACTATAATATATATCCTACTCCTGTCCTGGCAGCAGATGCACCGGACGCTGTCGTTAGACGCCAGATGCGGTGACTCCAGAGTCCGGGGACTCCTATCTATATATACTTACAGATATAGAAATAAACTTTGGTTTCCGTTGCTCTCGAACCCTCCGCTGCCTTGACTCTCGTCTTATTTACTTACTCTCTTTCTCTGCATGTATGTACACCACGGCTTTCGTTTTTCTAACATTTCTCAAAAACGAAAGAAAGAAAGAAAAAGAACAGCCAGACACGAATAACTTATGATTGAGCTAATATTAAAATTTATTTACAATTAAAAAAAAAAAAAAATTATAATAAAAAGTTAAGTTGAACAATTTTATTATTTTTGAATTTAAGATAAAGCAGTAGTAGTCGCTTATACTCTTGGAAGTTAGATTCCTTTTCTCATTTTTCTTCCCGGCATACGTATATATTATCTCTCCCTCTTTCGTTCCCCGGCTTATATATGGCTACCTATAAACATCCTGCGTGTATGTGTATGTGTATGTACGTGTGTGTGTGCGCGTGATCGGTGCCTGCATGCATATATTCTGCTCCGAAATCCGGCTCCGATTTACAATAACCGGAGTTCAACGCCATTGATGCCATATCCCTTTATCCCGAAAGCTCCGTATAAATACCTACACATACATACTTTCTCAATCATCGATTCTTACTGATGTTCATTATTTTTTATTAAATTATAATGCTAATGTAGAAGAATATGACAAACTTGGTTTTTTTTGTATGTAGTAATAAAAGCATAATTTTTGTCGACAAAAATTGTAATTTTATTATAAAGCTTAAGACATAAGGTATTTTTTAAATATATTTATTCGAAAAAATTAAAAAAAAATTATTGAATACAAAATTTGCATTTGTTAATAATTCATTGCGTTTTGAAGGTAGAAATAGTTGTTATTCATTTGAAAATTTCAATTGAATAAATTTCTCATTTGAAACAGTCAATTATCAATCTTTTTTTGTTTCTTAAACATTCTTTTCATACTAAAATTCTTTTATTACCTGTTTTTCAAGTATAACATCAACTTTCATTTATTTTTCATAAAAATTTACTAATAGTAAAGTGTTAAAACAAGTGAATCAAAATTTTATCAAATCTATTTTACAAAGTAGAATTACATAGAGTAGGTCCGTAAATTTGACTGCTTACAAATCCTAGAATATTAAATTTGAACAAAATTTGAAATACGCTATTGATCAAAAGAAAATGAAAATTTAATTATGGAAATTTAGAAATACAAATACATTATACAGAGTTAATTAATGTTTTCATGACTTCAATGAATAAATAATTTGTGTAATGAATGCGTACAGTTGGATTGCTAGGTAACGAATGGAAAATATTGTATGTACATGGATAGAGAAAGATACTAAGAGAGAAGGACATGGGCTTAGTTTATACAAGGTTTATACATACATATTATCATAAAATAATACATGTATAGATATTTAACAAGACTGCGCAAACCGCATGGCGCAGGAGAAAATTAGGAACGCGATGGTCGTGTTGTGCTTGTAAAATGTTCGGAGTTTCGTAGTCTCGAAAATATTGTGGGCCGGAGTAAATGGGCATCAGTTAAACAATAACTTCTGGCAGGTTAATTATTTTAAAGTCCCACCCACAAAATCAAAATTTTAAGCATAAGCCAAAGTAAAAATTTTTTAATCTATTATTAAAAACAATATTTTTCAAAGTGTTGCGTTGCTGCTTGTAAAATTTATAAAAGCTAGATTTTCCATAAGTAAGTATTTTCTAGCAATTAAATTAGTAGTTAAAAGAATATTTTCTAAGAAACCAAAGTGAATCGAAATAATTGTTCTAGTAAATCAAACTTTCTTGTGGATTTCATTGATTACCAAGCAACGAAAATTGAACGAATATTAGAACTGTAGGTAGTCGAAATTCACAAGATGAAAGAACATTTTGCTGTACATTTTTGGTAAATCAAGTCACGACATCATATTAAAGCACTACAACAAGGAATAATAGTTCTGTTACTCAAGATATAAATTGAATTGTAAGTTATTATACCATTTTATATTTTTTATTGATTCTATCATTTATGTCACACGACGAATAAGTATTTTGAATGTAAAATTCTAATAAATTAAGTACTGGCATGCTCGACCTTTTCACATAACCTTACTTTCATATTGCAAATTTTATAATATCTGAATTTACTCTTTAACACTAAATCAAACTTAGAGAATTGAAAATTTTTAAGTAATGCTTAAAATAATACCCTTGGACGTTTAGAATAACATTAATAACTTATGCATTAAATTTTATAACCTGACAAGTCAATAATTTTTACAGTTTTCACTTAAAACTTATCTTTATATTTTTCTTAATCTCTTCTTTTTTGCAGATACCTTAGATTAGCAACTTCTGAGACTGCATAAGACATCTAACTAGAATTTTTCATAGCGACAAGCCAATACGTTCCTTACTCTTAAGGTACTTAATTTACGTGAGAATTAACTAATAAATAATTATTGATACATTCATATTATTTAATTGAATCATTGAAAGAAATTTGACTATTGATATGAATTCACGAATCCCGCCTATGCCACCAATGCCGCCGATGCCACTAATGCCGTACCTGCCCCAAATGTCAATGCAAGGATACTCAAATTCTACAAATTATTCTCAAATGGACTATTCAACAAACTATCATCAAAGAAGTGATTCTGGATACTATTCTCATGTGAATGATACGGACTATTATCAAAGGAATAAGTCTACAAACTATTCTTACATAAACGATTCTTCATACTATCGTCCAAGGAACAATTCTAGAATCTATTCCCAGATGGATGACTCTTCATACTATTCTCAAATGAATGATTCAACAAACTATTCTCAAATGAATGATTCAAAATCCAAAAAAATGATCTTATAAAAAAAAATCAAGTTAGTTGTATCGAGTGCAAATTAGATTTTACAAGTCAAGTTGTTTTGGATGCACATCTTCAAGGTGCACGGCATGCTAAACAGGTGATTTTTACAATTGATTTATTGTTTACACTACCTTTAAAATAATTTTTATCAATAAATTTACTTCTTATATACATTTGAATTTGAATTAAGAATTATAAATTTAAAATAAAAGAATTTATTTTATTTTTAGATTCGATCAAAAAATATATTAGTTACTTTACAAAAAAGCAGTAGTTCATTTAGTAAAGATCAAGATGTAAATGGATTGAAATGTAATGCTTGCAATGTATTTTTGAATTCAGTCCAACAACTTGAAACACACTTAAATGGTAAATCAAATTATATTTTACATTTATTAATTAAAATTTGTCAAATTAAAATTTTGTAGCAAATTCACTTTTAATTTACAGGAAATCGACATAAGAAAAAGATTGCAAATGGTAATAAGATTAAGACTACTAAAAATGTAACATCTTATGACTTTAGATGTAGACGCACAGCAAATTTAAACAAATTAATTCACAAAAATGCTGATGTGCTTATAATTTGCTTCATACTCTTTACTTGTACCTGCTTCTTGCTTTTTTTAATATTTATATTTCAACATTACATTCGTTAACTTTTATAGTTGCTTTTTCTTGGTATTTTGTTTCAACAACTATTTATTGTAAATGCATGTTGCTTGTTGTTTGAATGTTTATTATTTGTTAAATTTTCATTTGTATTATTTATTGATTATAAATTAAGAATGTATTATTCACATTGATTTAATCTTAAAATATATATAGTGTTATTGTACAAAAAACAAATAGATTCAGGGCACAAAAAACATTGATTGGGCCATCTGCATTGTAAAAAAGTAGAAAGAATAAATAGTTGCTTTTTTTTCTTTATTCTTTCAACTTTTTATCATCTGGATATACTAATCAATGTTTTCCGAGTTAAAACCTAAGATTAGTCTAGTATTTTTTTTTTTCGTACAAATGCATTTATTGTTTAAAAATGAGATTGATGTGTTATTGTAGAAAATTAATATTTTTTTTATATTATTTATGAAAAAATTATTTCTTTATAAACTCAAAAAGTATATGATTCTATTAAAATTGATTCTTAATAAAATGTTTTTTTTTTTTAATTTTTTCCCATTTGTTTGCTCATTACATTATGTTAATCATGTTAATTTAATGTTTTTTTTTTCAAAATCTAAAAAGTTGTGGTCAGGAAAATTTTTTCAATTTATATTTTATCATGGCATGATGTAGTGTTCAAACTGATTTATTATCACAATAAGCCTTCTGCAATGGTGATATATAGATAGTTTTGATCTTACATTGATGCTTAGGTAACTGGACTGACAAGGAGATCATTTCACGGGCAAATATAGCAGAAATACCAGCAACTTCTTTACCTCGACCTGCACTAAAAGACAACCTGCTCTCTTGTACAACTTGTAAGAAGTTTTTCAACTCAAAATCACAATTAGAAGTGGTAAGGCAAATTTTATAATTATATGTGTTAGATAGTCAAGTACTTATTAAGCTTTATTATTTTAATATTTAATTTAAACATTTAACTTTAAAATTAGAGAATGTTTTGATGGCTAAATTTTTAAATTGTATTAGAAGTAAACTTGTGGAGTTTTATAATATCAATAACTCATAATTTTGTATTTTCAGCATCTAGCATCTCAAAAACATTATGATAAAACTAAAGGAATAGTTAGTGAAAAAAAAAAACGATTTAGTCCATATTACAAGAAACATCAAGCCCATATTACTTCAGTAAATGCTAGTAGACCATTAACAAATAGTTTTATTTCTGGTGGATACGAAAATTGTGGCTAAAATTTTATATATTATACATGAAATAATTTAAAAAAATTTTTAATTACTAGTAAAACTTATAACGTTCCATAATCTTTTTGCTAATCTATAATATTAATTCACAATACTGAGTATTATATTTCCATTGCTACAATGATGCCTGATTCAATTTGTTGCAATATTTAGTTCTTGTGATTTCTGTATCTTGAATATCAAGAAAATATTATTGATTGTATGTTAATTTAATGTAAATAGTTAATTTATGTAAAATCATAAGAAAGTAAAAATATAAAAAAAAAAATAAAAAAGTAATCGTTTGTTTATTTATAACTAATATTTCAAATGTTTCGTTGGTTTTAATTCTAACAAAGATAACCCATCATCTAGCTGAAATAATTAAAAATTTAATTAATATTTTATTTACATTTGAATATAATATTTACCTCAAGTAACTAACGTTTTTTGTGTGAGTTTCAAGTAATCGATGAAGTTCGGTATTTTGCTTAAGTAAGCTTTCCACTTCGTTACAAAGCTTGTGTCTTTCTTTTAATACTTCGTAATACCGGTTTAATCCAACCAATATTGCATCCCACAATTTTTCCTTCTGTACATTGAAAATTTCTTGATAACGTGACCAATACAGTTTGACATCTTCAATCGATAAATTTCGCGAGATAGTATATGTTTTTTCTCGCAATTTTTCTTCGAAAGATAGTATTTCTTTTTGTTCTGCAATACTAAATTTCGTTACGATTTCCTTCATAGCTTTTGTAACGTGAACAGCTTGTATATCGAGAATATGGCCTTTATCGCAGGTATAACTTCTGATATGTGTTTTGAAATCGTCGGGATCGCATTTAGTTTCATATTCTTGAACCATTATTAAATTATTGTTTGTTAATGCAACAATTGATATATTAAATTAAAAGAAAAAATATATAGATATATTACCTCCACCTAAGAAAAATTCCGAACGAGATCGATTACTTGAAAAGTAATTTTCTTCCGACTCGCGATTACTTGGAAAAATTGCACCAACTTCTTCTTTGATGCTACTTATTAATTTTTGCATATTTTCATCCTTGCAACCTTCGCACGTTTTGAGACACGTTGAGGGATCGCTTGGGGTTGAAGATTTCGTTAGATTTTCAGAGCTTGCGTTTTCTAAAGCAGAGCATATTGAGCAAAATGCATAAGGCAAAAAAAAGTCTAAAAGTATATTTATTTCTTCGCATGATGATATCGATAATGCCTAAAAATGATTTTTTTATTAATGAAAACAAATAAAAATCAATATAGTAAAGAGTTAAATTCGCGTACTTGAAAAACATTGTCGAGGCTGATAATAGTTCTTTCTTCTTCATTGCAATCTAATATTAATTTTTTCAATTTATCTTCAAGTAAAAACGATGAACAATTTGAAATTTGTTTCAAGATGTTGTAGAAAATTTTTTTTTGTATTTTAGCTCGAGAGGATGTGTTTTCAAGATCGTCAATTTTAAAAGTTTTGAATCGTTCATTTTCCTTCTGTTGCCCTGTTAATAATTACACATGTCTATTATAATTATACATAAACATACGTTATGTAATAATAACAAAAATTTTACTTTTTTTTATGTTATTAAGTGCTGCACAATACGACGGTAAATCTTCCTTTCTCGGCAAGCTTTTTTTTGGCGGATCCCAAAATATACCCAAAATACGTTCATAAATAATTTCATCGGCATCTAAAATCTAAATATAAATTTAGCTTTTAATGCAAAACAACACATCATTAAATATACCTATTTATAATTTCAAACCTTTTTCACTAATTCATTGGCAGTTTCCGTATTCATATCCCAAATACTTAAATACTGCTTTTCATTAGTGCGCGTAAAATGTGATAATTTTTCATCGAGCTCGATAATATTGTTATGCGTTTTCAAAATGTAAGAAGAAAATTTTTGTATTTCTAATTTTGTATTTTCTTCAAGATCCGCATAAGTTTTTTTCAAATTGTTTATCAAAGATTGTAGTCTAGTAAAATAAAAAAATTTTCAAATTAATCGCTTACACCTAGCATCGAAAAAAAAAAAATAGGGACAATAATAAATTTATATTTTGTAATTGGTAAGACAAACTTGTTGATTTTTCTCTTCTGCTGACTTTTAACAATGGTATTTTCCTCCTCGCGATTCTTTAAAATCGTGTAATTGTAACAGAGCTTTTCGACATTCAGCTGACAGAGAGCTTTGGTTTTCTCGACTTGCTGCTGCAGGGCTTGATATTCCTTCTCCAAGTATATCTTTTGAGCCCTGTACTCCTCCTCGTGTTCCCTCATGACTTTTTCCATCTCCTCTTCGTACTGCCTCATGATTTTGTTTCTCTTCTCGTTGCCAATCGCGTCCTCGTTCTCTTGCTGCTTGTACAATGCGTCCCATTTACTTTGAAAGCTGCTTATCAAAGCATCGCTTTCCATCTTGAGCGTTTTCTTTATCAGCTCCAGCTCTTGGCTGTAAAAATTTTCCATAGTACTCATCTACAAATGAACATCAAAATAATTTCGTTTACATTAAAATACAATTTTGAAAATCGAGCAATAGCAGCAGTATCATATTTCTATTGTTGATTTAATCTATGCTATATAAATAAACAACCTGATTTTCAATTCTTTCAATCAGCAGTTTAATATCTTCTTTTTGCTTGATTTGATCGTCGAAGTACTCTCGATCGATTCTCTGGAGCTCGTTTTTCAGACCCATTATCACCGCATCTTTTTGAGCGAGCACCTGATCGCATTTTTCTCTTTGTAAATCCATTTCCATGTTGATGGTGAGGGGATCTTTGGATTGATAAATGTTGATCCATCGCAAATTTATCGCATCGTACTGGGCTTTGCACTCGTGTGCGCTTTCGTCCAATCGTCTCAATAATTCCTTGCGAATTTCGCTGGATTTAATGCGACGCTCAACTTCTCGCGCGTCGTTAGCCACACGTACGTTGGTGATCTAAATAACAATGAAAAAGAAAACCGATATTGAAATGATGATAGTTAAAAAAAGTTTGGTCAATTTTATTATTAAAAGTGTCCTGATGATATCAAAAAAAAGTAAGCGCGTAACTGCTTACAACTTCGTTCCCTTCAGCCACCAATTTTTCCAATATCTCAGCACTCGCGATAATCTGCTTTTCCGTAAGGCTTTCCTCGGTAACGTCATTGTTATTTTCCGTATCTAATCTGCAAATGTAAAATAACAACGTGTAATTAATCATCATCAGCATCGTATTAAAATTAACATTGTAACACTTGAAGAGAATTAAAAGTGAATTTAAAAATGTACAAAAAACGAGTGTTGTGATTTTTTTTATCAAATTAACGATGATTATGAGGAAAAATATAGTGTGTGTTTTGTGTGAGTGTGTGTGTGTGTGTGTGTGTGTGTGTGTTTTGTGTGTGTGTGTGTGTGTGTGTGTGTGTGTGTGGTGTGTGTGTGTTGATGGCATACTTTTGCAAAGCTTCGGCTCGTTTTTGAATACGCAAGCGACGTGCAAGTTTCCGCTCATACGGATCTGCAGACAAAACCGAGGGTTCCTCATCTTCCGCAAAATCTTTATCGAGAATATTCGTCTTGGAGAACATTTTGCGTCAGGAGAAGCTAATTCATGTAAATGCGGTAATTTTTTTTAATCTTTTCCTATCCTTTATATATCTTATATGAAGTTTGAGTAAAAACTTATCCGGTGACTGGTGAGTTGGATGCTAAAAGTTACCCGTATGTAACCATGGATGGATAACTAAATTTAGGAAATTTATAAATCATCGTGGTAACCAGGAGTAACCAAACATAGCTAGCTGTTTCTTTGGATAGATATATAGGAGCATATTATATATCCGTAACACGCAAGCCTATGCCCAAAACAGGCTTGTTCTTATTATACGGATTGTGTTTATATATATCTATACTGGTGTGCAAGCCAGTACAGGCTGCTCTCGTATTTATGTGTGATGTGTGTGTGTGTGTGCATTGCGTTCAATGGTCTACTTTGCCGAAAGTAGATAAACCAAATTCAAAAGTCCACGCGCGCGCCGCTAAGCTTAAAGCTGAGCTAAAGATAACTATCGATGTCGACAGATGTCGCACGAGCTTTCAATTCAACTCCTTTTGATCTTCATATTTTTAATAATTTTTTCTTTTATTTTTTTATTAATCTTGTTTTCTCATTTCATCTCAATTGAAAAATATAGTGAAAATACTTAGGTATAATCATGTAAGTGCTTTTTTTAATTATTTATTATTTTTTTATTTTTTTTTTATAAAATTCAAATAAAAATGAAATAAAATGGACTTTTAGAATATTTATTATAAATAAATATCAACAATATATAGATTAGAATATTCTAATAGTAAAGATGCGTTAGCGTGTATAATATACTATACATAATTTGATATAAAAAAGTTATGGGAATGCATTATATATTGTGTCTTTTAGCTTATGTTTTATTTATTTGCAATAAAAGCTTTAAATGGAAGCACATTTGATTTTTACTGCATTGCCTTCAATGCCATTGTGGTAGATAGATAGACAGATAGGTAGATAAGTAAGCATATAATGTACCTGGACATAGGCATATTTTGCTTGAGACATAAGTATATATTTCTTTTCTCTACCTTCTTACGTTCTTATATCAAATTTACTTATTATTACATCAACATGCAAATAAATTAAATTATATTTAAACTTTTAATCACACTAAAAATATAATTGAAATTTTAGTAGCAAGTATTACAAAAAACTAGAAGTGTATGGAAATTATTATTAATATGATAGCCTCCAGCATTAAGTACCTGGAAGAAACAATATAAGTATAAAGATCTACTTTTGCAAATGTATAAGAACAGAGCTACTATACGTAAGTGTGTAAAACATATTTGCCGAAGCGATCGAAACTTTAGGAAAATGTGAAGGGCAATATATGGAAGTCTTGAAAAGAATAAAATTGTGACAGCGGTATGAAGGAAAAGCAATAAAAGGAAAAGAAAAAAAAGTAGTAGTTATTTATGTATAGGTATATTTAAATATGTGCAAAGAAAAGAAAAGAAAAGGCGTGATTTAAATTTTTTAGCAGCGGTCATCGACGCCGACTACTGCACGTCGGTAGTAGGTATAGGTGTATATAGAAAAGAGGACACACACAGCTATATAAGTGCCTATAGTTAGAATAAAGTTCTATTCGAGAAAAGGAGAAGGAGAAAGAAACTGATGCATATAGAGCTGTGGATAGATAGATAGATATTAGATTTGATATATATGTATACACATTCATATTTGCATAGATATATATTATATATCCATCTATATATTACATAGGTGCTAGTTCAGCTCCGGTTCGACTCGAGCGAGCAAAGGCTGTTGGAGCTTTCGTACGTATTCGGGTTAGCTCGTTCGACCCGTTATCCCTACTACTTTTTCTCCCCACCTTGATTATACTATCATCACCGCAGAGCAGTGTGGAGTCGACTGTGCGCCGCGTAGTGTTGAAAAAACGAACGTAGGTGAACAATATAGATACACAAACCATGGTTTGTATACACCTATCGGTACATACGTTCGTTTTTTCAACACTACGCGGCGCACAGTCGACTCCCACACTATATACTCCCACAGTTCCAATATACCACCGCCGCTTTTGCGCGCGCGCTGCTTCTGCTGCTGCGTTTTAATTCGACCGCGACCAAGCCGCCGTCACCGCTGCTATCTTGCTCAACACTCCCTGTTTTCCTTCATTCGCGAGGGAGTGAGCGAGTACGATATAGGTACATACATATGGGTATATATACACTTCCCACCCAGCAACCGTTTCTGTTTTTCGCCACCACCCACCTCTTTTTCCCCAACCCCCCTCCCCCTTTTTCTTCGCCCCAATTTTATTTCATCTCTCTTTCTCGAACATTGAATCGTCACTAAGCTCCCCTTCTTCTTCCACTACCCCCTTTCACTCCATCACCCGCTCCTCCTCTGCTGATGGTCCCTCTTCCGCATCGCTACTTTCCATCTTTTTCTCATTTTACCTCCGACTCCTCTTTTCACCTTTTTCCTCGTCCTATCTCACTTTTTCTCTCTTTGCTGCTACTGCTATAGGTATTCATTTTTTTTTTCTTTTTTTTTATACCTTTTTTTGTTCCGCCAGTTTCGATTTTCCATTCTCACACTCGCCATCTTTCTTACTTTCGTTCTTCTGCCTAATATATATATTTATATTTATTATATCTATTATATATATTTATATACCTGAACACTTCAAATTGTTTATTTTGTTTAGTTCATTTCTCTCATCGGCTACTGGCTTATTCTACTTCTTCTATTTTCCAATACTTACATTTTTTATTTCACAATTGCTCCTTTTTTTCCTTACACTTACGTTAATCTTTTCTGGTTGTATGTATATCGAACAATGTTCTTACTTTGCAGTTCATCGAAATATTGCATACTTTTTCTTTTTTTTTTTAACATCGTCACATTTCTTTTGAGTGATGATTTAAATTTTTTATATGACTGACTATTATTCCCAAGAAAAATAATTGTATATTAATAGTTTACAATACTCATATATTAAAACAGATTTTATAAATAATATGTAAAATTTTGAAAATTATGAAACAGCGTTGGCTAATATTTAAAAGTTAATTACTGGTTCTAAAAGTTATGTAATATTTTTTTATCACAAGATAAGATTTTGTTTTTTTTTTTAATAAAAAGTTTAAAGATAAACAAGTAGTAATATTCATGAAACACAAGCCATTATCGATTATTTTGAGTATTTAAGAAAAAATAGTCTTATACCTCTGACACATATTTAACGAATATTTATATTATATTTTTGAATTTGTGCAAAAATCATTGTTGAAATAGGTATATGCAATAAAAATACCACGTCTACTGTTTACAAAAGCTTGCGCTAGACTCCAAATTTAATGTATAACATACATTACACATTCTCAAGCTATATCTATATAGGTACGTATTTATTTTCAATACGTCTTAGCAGTATCGAGAGAGCAGAGACATTATGAATATTTATAGCACCGTTACCCTCGGCACCTAATGGCTGGCATTTTTCTTCAACTTGAACGCAATATATAAACCTTAGCTTTAATCGACTTTCCAACCGGCATTTTCTCAATTTTCCGTCCTTTTTTTATTCTCTAACTCAACTCTTTAATTCGGTGTACGAGTTTGCAAGGTGAATTTATACATCAAGTTCCGTTGGCGTACTTCAATATTTTTACGAGATCGAATCTAGCTCGCCACCTCGCTTACTCGCTATATATTTTTTTCTTTCTTTTTTTTTTTTGTTAATCTGCTTCGCCGAAGCCGTAGCTCGCTGTCTTCCGGCTGATCGTGATCGTATACCTTGCCATCTCTCGCTCGCAGCTCGACCGAGGAGAAGCACCTCCATTTCATATACACACAACAACAACCCACACGGATACAAGAAAAAAACGTTGGTGCGAGTTAGGCGGGGAAAGCGGCAACGGCGGTGTCGGCGGCAAAACAAACTCCGCAGCTCGTGTGTCAGGCCTGTAACACTGACTTCAAGAGCCCTTACTTTAATATTAGATTCAGGACTGTTATAATTTTATGTCAAAATTAACAAATAATGTTTTTATTTCATAAGGAAATATATGAAATCATTAAAAAGATGTTGCTACAGTTTAAGGATAGAAAAAGAATACCACGCCAACGGAGCAAGGAAGAAAAACGCAGAGGGCAATTAAAAAGTCCGTTTCGTCCCTGTGATGCTCTCGTAGCCGTTCAACGGAGTCGACACAGCTTGTTCGGCGGCGTTCCAACCCCACCTCGTCAAAATTACCCCCACGCCTGCAAAATTCACCCCCACTCTGGGATTGTACGGCGGCGGCGGTGTCGGCGTTTACGGCGCTGGTGCTGGGGGCTAGCGCAGCGCAGCCTACGCTCCCGCCGTCCCGCCACGGTGACGTCACTCTGTGTAGTGTAGTGCAGTGAGCAGGAACACAGTCGAGCTCTGCTGCTGGCTCCTGCCCTCGTCGTTGTTTTTGCCGTCGTCGTCGTCGTCGTCGCAGCTGCCGTCGTCGTCGACCTGTGTTTTTCTAATAGCAGCAGCAGCAAATTTAGCTCTCGAACTGACTCAAAGTAGAGAGCCGTGTGCCGCCAAGTGCAGTGCAATGCGCGAGTACGCGTAGCTGCGAGAACGAGAGAAACGAAAGAAAGCAAAGCAGGAGGTGGCGGAGGAGGAGGAGGAGGCGGTGGCGGTAAAGAGAGGCGGTGAGGTGGAGAGGAGAGCGGCCAACTGCGAGGCGTGGCTGTGTGTGCGGTGTGTCGACTCTGTGCTTGAGTATATATATACATATATACATACATATATATGTATATAATAAGCAAAGTAAAAGAAGAAGTAGAGTTTGGAGAAAAATAAGGCCGAGGGCCGTAAAAAGTTTCAAGTGTGAAAAGAGGGTAGCGGCTACTGTCGTTCTACCGCTTCTCGGTGATAAAAGTGTGTGTTTGTGGCGCAGTGTTGCAAAAAAAAAAAAAAAATAATACAAATGCTCCGGGGGAGCGGTGTTGGCGTGTATAAAGCGCGATAGAAAAAAGGTTTAGGTTTTATAGTGGCTTAGGTGGAGAAGGTGGAGGAGGAAATAAGAAGAAAAACTGTGAGCACAGTGCAAACATGTGGAGTGGCGTGTTGTGCTGGCCGCCTCGGGCCGTCCACGCTTGTCTGGCCGACGACATGAGGCCGAGCGTTGGGTAGTCGTCGGCGTGCAATGCGGTGCCCGGCTACTAGGAAACGGCGGCCTTTCGGCCCGCCTGCACACTTGCACTGCTAATATATGAGTATACCATATTTATTTATTATATATATATATATAAATAACGTGCGCGAGTGCTTGTTGTTGTTATTGTTGTTAACAACCGTGTTGTTTCTCGATGTTACGTGTACGGTAGCAAGCAGTTCTTCGACGCCGTCGCCGCCGCCATCGTCGTGCAATTGTGCCGTTTGCTAGTGTGTTTTTGAATTTGCGAACGAACCCTCGTCGGTTCGAAATTCAAAGGCAGCTATATTATACCGCTGTCCGTGAGGGCAGCAAAGCCTGCCTGCCTGCAAGCCTACCTACCTCGAAGATTTGAACGTGTGCAGTGATAAAATTCCGTTCGGTTACGAGCCTACCTGCTCTCTCTCTTTTCCTCTTTCTATCTCTTTCTCTCACTCTCTTTCTCTTTCTATGTGTCCCACTCAAGCAAGTTATAAGTGTGCGTTAAAGTAAGTGCAAAACTTGTGCGGGAGTGTGCTCAACAAGTCGCTGAAAGTAAGAAAAGAAAAACGCCGAGAAGTTGTATACCGGTTGGCCCTTGCATCGCATAATTTTTAAGCAGGAGCTGGTTGCTGGCCGCCAGCCCTCAAGAAGAGATAAAAAGAAATACAGAGAGAGAATACAGTACTCTTTCTCGTATATACATCCCGTCCTCGGCGACTCCCGCTGTGCGCGAGTGTGCCCAAGCCTCCAGCCTCAACCTCCAGCCTCCTCTCCAGCTCTCCAGGGATCCGTGAGTTGTGTGTCGTTGTACAGTGCCGCCAAACGATAGCACAACATCCGATCCCAAATGAAGAGTTCGGAGCAAAATGGTTAGAGAGACACGTCACCTGTGGGTTGGAAATCTGCCGGAAAACATCCGTGAGGACCGAATACGAGAGCATTTCAAACGGTAAGAATATCACATCTCAACTTTTACTATATTACAATTAAACTGCATAGATGCAACAACACACGTGTAGGTGTGTGTGTATGTATGTGTACACACTTACCACCTACTCTAGCAAAAAAAAGCGAGCAACATTACACTTACACCATCTCATATACATACATAGATACTCGTACACGCTAGCCTGTACGCCCACACTCGCGCCTACACGCGACACCTTACTCAATCTCTGGCTCCGATCAGTTTTTATTGCATTTGTTGTTTATAAACAATTACTCTTGCACCGCAACTTTTTTTTAAACATTTCTTAGTATTTACATATTTAATTGCTAATTTTGAATTGATGCTTAGAGCGAGGCAAAATAATTTTTAATGTAGGTACCTACATGAGACGTCTCTTACAAAACCTCAGGTCAAAGCACCTACGCCGTTACGATCTCGCGTGAGAAGGTGAAAAAGTTATTTTAATCAATATTTAGAACGGAAATGTGTTGTTACATAATTCTTCTTATTATTACTTCTTCCTTAAATTGCTTCTAAAATTACTTATTTTTACAAATATTATAATTCTAACTAAAAAATATTTTCGGAAATTATTTTTGGAAAATATTTTTTACGTCATAAATTGTATTCCTTATATTTTTTTGTAAACATGTGTCACACGAATTATGACAAAAAATTTTTAAAGCTGACTGTTCTATCAAGCATACGATTATGGAAAATAGTTAATATAACGTACAATGAAAATATTATTCTTCAAAAAGTTTTAAGAAATGGTCATAATTTGTTAAAAAACTGTGATTCAATAAATAAATCAAATAAATTAATATATTTTCATGCTAACTTAATTTTAAACCCCATGACACAGTTTGTTATTACTAAAAATATATATTATAAATTTTATTAAAGTTATAGAAGTTTTACAAAGTAATTGATCACTTAAGAACTTGAAGTTTAAATTATACCATACTCAGTTTGAAAAGTCAAATAAATTTTGTACAATCATTCTTAATGCCTGATGTTGATTGAAGTGAAGTTGAAAAGACTGTTATTGGTAAGGTAAATTAACGCCACGTTATCAAAAAGAAAAAGAAAAGAAAGAATTGCGTACCATAATAAAAGAGACAGGTTAGTTATGCAAGTGTGCGGGAAGATTTATTCCAAGAAGAAGAGGAAGAAATCGTAGGAGTAAGTACGAGGGTGGGAGGAAGGCTGAGAGAGGGTTGAGGGAGGGGGGGGGGAAGAAGCGAAAAGCCAAGACGGCAAATTTGTGAAAGGCGAAACTTGGTTGACTGAACGTATTCAAATTTGCTGTGTATACGTAAAATGTGATTTACGTGGCAAGACGGAAGCGTGGACCTTGGCTGCGATTCGAAAAGACAAAATTCGAATCCGAAAGAGAGTATATGCCATGCTTTTTGCGAAGAAGTTGCTGTAAAGAAAGAAAGAAAAAACGAAGAAGAAGAAGAGAAGCGAGGTATATTGCAAAAGCAGGGGACAGCGGAGAAGAGGCACAGTACCTAACAGTAGCAGCAGCAGCGATATAAAGTATGTAAGAAGAAGCAAGAAGAGAAGGCGCCTCTTGTTCGCTTCGTATACGTTTTCGTCCCGCTCTTTCTCCCTCTCGCTCGCTCCCCGAAGTAATAATAGCTGAGGACAGCCATTTTGAGAGCTCACGCTGGCCGAAGTTATTGTTGTGCAGTGCCGCTCAACCTGCGGCTCCCCTACGTCCGCTTTTTCCTTGTTTTGCTCATTGCTTTCGCGAAGCCAGCCGTATATATAGCTGCTCCCTATATTTATATACATATATATATACAGCCTGCCGCCACTGCTTTTCGGAGCAGCAGCAGCAGCATGCAGTCTCGGCGAGAGAATATATATATGTATAATAGCAACAGCAGCAGAGCAGCAACGTGCACTTTTGCCGCATCTCCTATGCTATACCTATATGGGCTTTGGACGTTAATCGCGGTTTGGAGAAGGGACCCGGCCCGCGCTGGGGAGAGCAAGCGAACGACGTCGACGAGGACGGACTGAGCGCAGACGCCCAGATATCGACAGAGACGGACCGAGGGAACGTGCGCGCCGGGGTAAGGGGAGCGAAGAGAGCGAGAGAGAGAAACGCGAACGAATGCTCCTGACTATATACTACTCTGCTGCGCTGCCGCGCGCGCAAGCGACCCATCGCGGAGAGAGGAGGCGGAGGCACGAGAGAGAAACTAACGGTGACGTGGGCCAGTGTCGCTCAACCTTCGGCTACCTTGTCTCGTTTCTTTTGGTTTCTTATTATATGTGTACCTATACCTACCTACCTCTCTCCAAAACTAAAACTGACACGCAATTCAACTTTTAGACCCTCTCTTTTCAATATTTTTCTTTTTTACTGTTATTATTTACTAGTTATTGCTTGATTTCCTATGATATTGTTGTTTTGATTGTCTTATTTTCTATCTTACTATCTCGTTTCGTTTGTTTTATATTGAATTTGAAAAGGCTAACATGTTCTTAATAAGCAGGCCAGTGATATACTTTTTAAGATAAAAAAAAAATTAGCATACCTTACTATTTCTAAAAGTTATGGCCGTAAACAATATTTATGTGTTATGGATATAGTGGCACGTTTACTTCATGATCGTATAAGAGTAAAATTAAATTATATTGTACAATATAGTGATTTTCAATACCAAGTCGTAAGCTAAAAATAAAAAATCGATTGTACTTATTAATGTACAAATAAGTAGAACAAGAGTTCTCGTCAGTACTGACGACGTTTTTCACTGCAATTTTTAAAAAAGAACATTCCATGTCGCGCGTGATTCATTGATTTCCAAAATGTCGAATATAGACAATAAGAAGTCTAAAAGAGTTTAACATTAAAACGTGTTAATTTATTTTTTTCTTTTTCTTATTTAAATTATGAATGTTTACTTTTATTTTTCTAAAACTTGGTCCAGAAAAAACTAGTATTCTTCATTCCTCTATAAAATCTAAAGTTTTGTGCATACTTCCTTTCGTTCTTTCGTACCTCACGTATAGTGACTTGATATAGACTTATATACCTACTATGCACATGCGCATGTATGAGTACAGGGAGTTTTAATAGTTAAGTTTATAGCTATATGTTCTCGAAATGGCGGTTGCGACGCGCATGGCGACTAAGCTCTGGTAGAAGTGCAAAGTAGAGAGAAAGAGTAAGAGAGAAAGAGAGAGAGAGAAAGAAGCCCGTGACCCCGAGATCGAAATAAAGCCAAAGGCGTCATGGGACGTTGCTCTTGCTCGCTGCATCTACTCTACTTTACTCGTAGATGCACATGTAATAATGTAAATAAGAAAAAGAAGAAATTATTTTTTTAAAACAAGTAAATTTTATACTATTTTAACTTTTAGAAAAATTTATTTCAGAGTTATACGTTTGAGATAACTCTAAAACTCAATATTTACTCATTTTTATAGTACAAGATTGAGTTCTATGAAAAATATTAATTTTATCACAAAAATTTGTATTTAATGATTGTCCGTAAACAAAAAAACCAGCTTTATATTTTTTAAATGAATATAAAATTTAAATTTGTTTGACTTGAATATAATTTTTCGTAAACTAAAATTTTTAGCGTATTTTTTTACAAAAAAAATATAAAAGTATTTAATTGTTAAGATATATTTTTGTTCTACTTAAAAAAAAAAAAAATTCCTAATTTTATTCTGGAAAAAATTTAATACAAGAAAAAGTAAATATTGAAGTCGGGTTTTAAACTTCTAATAAAAAATAATTTTTTTTAAATACATTTCAAAAGTTTTTTGAAAAACATGCATTAGTTTTAATAATTTTAAAATATTTCGTTACATTTTTAAAATTTTGTGATCACTAAAGTTCATTGCGCACTTGGATAGATTTGCATTTGAGATTCAAAACACGTAACACCCACGTAAGTGAATTAAGTAGTCAACCCAAGTAGCTATTGAGTAGTTTGGAAAATAATTTTGCTTTCAAACAACAGTATATATTTAATATTAAATATTTAAAAAAATACTTAATAGTCTAACATTTGGTTAACTATTAAGGGCATG